>OOFE01050852.1:0-19804 GCA_900323365.1 Monocentris japonica | reverse complement strand
TTTTTTTTTTTTTTTTTTTTTTTTTTTTTTTTTCAATAAGCCACAACATGGCTGTATTTATATTCTGCTTTTTCTAATTACATGCATACTGCCAAGTGCATTGACACAGTCTCTGACACTCTTCTTTTGTAACGCCGAAACCAAAATGAGCTTAACAAGTTGCTTGTTAACCTAGTCACTTGTTCAGTCCTGCCCTTTCGCAGATTGTGGCACAGGTCGTCTGATCGTCACAGCTTTTAGTTGTTCCTTTTTTACCAGAGATATGCCTTGAAACGGGGATGGATAAAGGCTGCACGCAAAGGAAAGTACACCCTCGAAATGCATGGCGCTATACACCCTCTCGCCTCCTTTTCTTACTTTGAAACACAATAGCTGTAACTTATCATTCAGCTTATGTAGGAGTAGGCTTTTCTAACATTTTCATAATGAATCCTTTTTGCCAGATGTGGGTTTTTTTTTTCTTTCATTTTTTTTTAAGATGTCCCAGACAGTGAGAGTTGAGTTGCTTTCTGTATTGTGCTAACGTACTTTGCCCTATAGAGGGTTCACTTGACTAACAAAGCCCTTGCAGTTGACCCCAATTCCCAAGAAACTGTACATGAAGATGTATTTGAGAAATATATACCTATATCCAGTCGGAAATGGCTGCTGCTTGTTTTCAGTCTCCCACCTAAAGAGATAATTCAGGTTTTTAATATGTCTGATTTATGAAAAACTTTGTTCTATTAGTCCATCTAAAAAGTGTTGGTATAATGATTGAGATATTAGAAGCATTAGCATTTTCTAGTGCTGCACTTGACTTGTTTAAAATATTTCAGCTTCAGTGAATTTCAAAACAACTGCAATTGGCAAAAATACTAATAGCTTCTCTCCCAATATATCAATAACCAAAACGGTGTAAGTACTTTTTAGATGGACTGAAAAAACTCCCGGTATGTGAAGATTTGAACAGCCCTTTTTTACAATGAGAAAATCAACAGGGAGAAATTGCTTTTGCTGTTCAATATTGTAAAGAAAAATAAATAAAAGTGTAATAAAATGTGTATGGACAGCTGTCATTGAATATGAATTGTCAAATTACATTGAAGCGTGGAAGGTGGCGTATGTTTGAGTGCACATCTGAGTAAATGAGAAGCCAAATGTTATAAGAAAACTTTATTAAACAATGTGTTGAAATCAAAGGAATGTAATGTTTAATTTTCAATAAATTAGTAAGCTGGTCATAGAAGAGGCTGTCTGGAGAGTCAGCTGTTAAGCATAATCCACTGGTGCTAAATATAGAGGTGTGCAATATGGTAACATGGTATACATTCTACCAGTAGAGGTCACTGCTACACCCTCGCATTTCTAGTTTGTCTGGAGACTTTCAAGTTTGATAAAGTTAATATTTACCCCATTGTTACAACACGAAATTGGCGGACAATCTTATTCTACTGAATTTAAAAGCATATGATTTAATCTCAGTAGTCTTGTTTAATAAGTGCTTAATTCAATCACAGTATCTATTTGAATGCAATAAAAACATTTGTACAAATGAATGCCTGATCTTTCCCCTCCAGCAAAACGTTAAGTGGAAAAGCCAACACTTCTTTTTAGAGTATCAAACTTCAACATCCATTATCAAACATGAAAAAATCACTTACAAATTACCTCTTGGCTTGTGACATGGCACTTGGACCCTCAGACATTAACAAATGACCACCATCAAATCTGCAAAAAATTACCTTTGGCAGCATATTGCCTTTGTTGGTGTATGTAAAAGTTATCATACACTCAAACAGGTGGAAAAAAAAATCAGACTGCTAACTTACCCCACAAATCAGATACCAACCTTTAGTCCTCATCTAGCCCTTCATTGACCAGAGTGTCCTTTATAAATCAATAGTCTCACTGCAGATACTCAAAGCATCAATTTGTCTGCAAACACTGATGAACTCGTCTTGCACAGACCGATCTGCCTCAGATGACATGTCCAGGTCAAGGCTCTCCTGTGAGGCCGACCCCAGTGTATGATAGCGTCTCTGCAGGTCAGCAGCACCCTGGTGGCCAGAGGAAACCATGTGGCCAGATCCCCCCTCTTGTGGAGGCTGCTGAGCATGTCTGTTTGGGCTGGGGCAGAGGACCAGCGATGACCCCCCGAGAGATGGTCTGTACAGGGAGCAGGAGGAAGAACTGCCCCTCCAGCGCTCAGGGGACGAACAGCTAGAGGAGGAGGACATGGAGGGAGATGGTGGAGCACCCACAACAGTGTCCCCTTGAGGCTGGGCACAAGGGGGCTGGGGTTGAGAGGCCATCTCCACGCAGGAAGAGGTCCGATACAGGCCAGGGTCAGTGGATAGTGGATCACAGAGAGCCTGGCCGCCATTGGGAAATGCACTGTGGTTATTTAGGGATAGGTCACTGCATCGAATGGGCATAGATGGGCTGAACAGGCTCATTGGAAAGAGTGCCTCACTGAAGAGTGCCTCGTCTATGCTGCGACGCAGGTTGATGGGCGAGGGTGGCCGCAGGTCTGCAGTGGAGTCACTGGTAAACGAGGATCCACCTGATGTTGCTCCGCCTCCCCCATTAGGTTTTTCTGAACCCTGTAAGTCCAAATCCATGTCAAGGTCTCGGTAGGCCAAGGCCCGGTTGCTGTGGTAGAGGAGGTCCAGGCCGTTCAGACTGCTACCAAGCCTTTCATCCACAAGAGTGTATAGGGGAAGGCTCTCTGTCTCTCCAAGTCCAACAGTGTCAACAATGGCCAGCTTCTCCTGCTGGCTCAGGGTCCACTGGTAGCTCCCAGGCAGAATGGGCGTCTTGGCTGCCAACAGTTCAGTCCAGCAGCTTCCAGCAGCTGGGAGGTGGTCAGAGCAGTAGACTGGTTGTGCGACCACCAAAGCTAAGGTAAGACAAATCCCAAGCTCACACACTCTGCAACTGAACTGGAAGGCCCACCAAGGCCAGGGATGGAAGACCTCCTTTCCTCCAGCAATTCCCATGGCGTTGAGCATTGCATATAACTGCAACCCGGCACATGCTAAAGAGAACAACGCGGAAAGACATACTGTTACAGCTGCACGGTCCCAGTCCCGGCTCTCGGCAAAAGGACAGCGGTTGTAACGCTCAGCAGGTGTTGGAGATGTGTTATTCAGGTGGTAGATGTGCTTTGAGTCTGCCCGCACATAGATATAGAATACAAAATAGGCAGCAGACAAAAATGTTGCCAGTGCTACAAATGCTCCTCGGGAGATCAGAGAGAGAAAGAGGCAAAGTGGAGGCTTTTGCTGGTAGAACTTCAGTAGTGTCACTGGACCGAATGCAGCACCAAAGTGCAGCACAACCAGACAGGCCAGGAAACAGGGCCTCTGGAAGGCTGAGTAGGAGAGTTGCATTCTGGAGCGCATGGAGAGGAGAAGGAAGACCAGGCCGAAAGCTGCAGTCAGGCAGGGGAATGGGGCTTCGTAGAGCATCACTGAGGCTTCCGTGGAGGGCAAGCGGTCCTGGTGGCCATAGGCGTCATACAGGAGAGAAAAAGCTCTCGTACAACCAGCAGCTAGTAGAAACAGACTAACCAGGGCGAAGTAGCCACATCCAGAAGGGCAACGCAGGGGCAAGCACAGCAGGTTGAGTGCTGAGGCCAGAGTCAACATCGCAAAGATGCAACCAACGCCATAAATATGGGCCTCCCAGGCCAGGCCCCAGGCTGCCATGGCGCTGTTCCAATCAGTGTACAAGGGCACTAACATGGGCGGAGCTGGAATCAGGAAGGGGTTGTTTGATTGGTTGCTGGCAGTGGTGTTTTGAGTGGGAAAGACATCTGAGGTGGTTGTGGAGTCCCAGGTGTCAGAGAGGTTGCAGATCCCAGAGCGTTCTTTATTGCAGTCTGGGAGGAAGGTCATGTCGCTGTCTGCTGTGTTGGACAGCCAGTCGTCAGTGTACACAGGAACACTTGGAGTTTCTGGAGGACCACGTGAAAAAAAACAGAAAGATGGAATTACACTTTCATTTCCATCAAATGTTGTAACATATAGCCGACAAGAGAGTGAACAACTGAAGTAATTGAAAAACTAGAGAACACAGAAAATAATACTTTTGGCAAATGACAATACATATAAAAAGCTTTGAGTAACTGTGTGTGTGTATATGTGTGTTCAAAACACCACTTTAATCCATTCTAATCATTCACTCAGGAGAATGCACACCAGCATTTACTCTGCCTCTGAGCCATCAGAGCCAGAAAAAAAAATTGGCTCTGGGCCAGGACCGTGAAAGCGTGCTTTCCTCCTAATGCACAAATCCTGTATAAAAGCCAAAAGCTTGTAAGAAGGCAACTTCAAACTGGGTTGGGCCCAAAAGAGGAGACAGGGGTGTGTGCGTGTGTATGTGTGTGTGTGTGTGTGTGTGTGTGAGATCAGTCTACTCAGAACCACAAAGCTCGTTTCCCTTGTATTACGTAAGCCATCTGGAGTTTCCATGCAAGCACAGCTAAATATGATTGTGTTGGACACGTTTTAGCGTTGTGGAGGAAATGGCTGTTTCTAAGTGGTTTGGCTTGGAAAACTAAGGACCGACTGGTTAAATATGTTTTTACATGAACACTACTGAAATGCCTGCAAAGCTCATCTGTGCTGTATATGTACGTGTTTATACAGTTCAATTACTGGGAGATGACTTGAATGGGACTTAACACGAGTCATTACACATCGTCTAATGCCTCACAGATGCGCAGAAAGACTAACATTTTCAGTCTCTTAGGCTTCACATCATGGCGCTCTTCTTTTTCCTAAAACATCACCATGTGCATGCTGTCTCTATCGCCACAGAAAAGAACATTGCTCAAACCTTCAAACGGTCAAGCTTGCTTGAAAAAAAGGTAGACAGCAGCAACACAAGAGAGGCAAATTGTAATTGTATCTTCGTTATTCCAACACCCGCAGGCTCATCAGTCATTTTGCTCCAGGTCTATCAGAGACAATCACTCCTCCATACAGAGCCAGGCTCTATAATGGACCAGAAGGACAGGGGCAAATGAAAAAGGATAACCAGAGAGCACAGTGACTCACACAACAGGCAGCTTTAGTGAAGCAAGTCGTTAGGCTCTCAGAGAGATTTTTTTGCAAGAATATTGGTGTGAGATAAACAAGATGTTCATTACATTCTCAGTAACGGATATGGTGGTATGAAAATATGGCTAAATAAAGCCAAAAAGCACAGTTGTGACTCTTGTCTGTGATAGTAAAAAAACAAGTATTCTATATATGCCTTGCAGGTCCTGGGGAATACATCATGTCGGGTGGTAATGTTGCATGCCAGTTAGAGACCCTAAATGTATGACGTTCACACCGCAAAATCTTTGTGTTACATTAAAGATGTCTAATCCATTCACTGGGAGAAAACAAGAGAGAAAAACCTGTGGTTGGAGTGTTTATATTTGAAGTTTGCAAAAAGCTTTCTCATCTGTCTTTTCATGTACTTTTATAGGTTGTATTCTTGTATTCTGTGTTTCCCATCCCATCCTGTTCTGGTCCCCACATTCACTACTTTGTTTATGATGTCCCTGTAGCGCTCGCCTTCAGAAAGTGGAAACTCCCATAGGTGGCTTTGCTATTTTTAAAACCGGGACAGCTTTCTGTTTCAAAGACCAGGATTTTGGCTTCTCTCTCTCTTACAGTCTCTTCCTCCTCCGTCTGCTCTGCATTTTACAATGTTTCTTTCCAATGCCTTATATTCTCTGCTTCTGGTAGCTGCCTTTTTCCCTCTCCGTTTGCATAGATCCATTGCATGGCACTGAAGAACCCCTGTCACAGCTCCGCCTGAGTGGTGGAAATTTCTCACTGGCACTTATCCCTCATTCAGCTCCCGACTCCTGAGTTGAGTCACAGTCCCAGTTTGTGATGAAAATGTCAAGATCTAGGAAATATGAACCCACTGCCACGAGTGGGTCTCGCAGCGTGATGCAGCAATTTTATTTTAGATGACATGCAGAGCCACCTCTCGAGGCTTAATCATGTCCCCAGCACAGATGAAACACAGACTGATGAGTTTTTAAGAGGCTTTGTTTTTGCACCGTTTTTCTTTTAATCAGGGCCTACTGAATCTTTAATGGGTAGAAATGAAATGTTGTCGAGATGGTTCCCCTGTGCACCATTTTTATGATGTTCCAACAGTTCCTCTCATTGTATAATATTCAGTTGAGGAACAAATATGGCAGGAGACAGAACTAGACAGATGTGTGAACTTAGGAGGGACTCAGGTGCCGTTGCTCTGTGATGGGTTCGGGCAAGTTTAATATGTCTGACAAGCAGTGCGGCAGCTCAAACAGTTTAGTAAATGGACTAAAACGCCTGCTGCACCCTGATAACTGTTATGACAACGTTTATTACAGCTGATTCCGTTAATGTACCAAGAGGGAACGATTGAATTATATCCTCAGTGATTGAGTTGGAATCACAGCAGTGTCCCGAGGAGTTTGGCACTCCCATAACAAAATCATTTCCACCTATTGAAATAATAACGTTTGTACTGGTTAGTATTTTCAGACTTTCAGAATGCATGTGAATCGCAGCACAGCCTTCTCATAGATACTGAGATGTCGTGTAATACAAGGAGGAGGTTGTCGCGTTCCTTTTATAACTATAAATGAGGTCAAAGGTTAAATATGACCTTATTACTGCTGTAACAAACCAGGGTCATCACACTAATGATGTCATCCTATCATAACAGTGACTGTGTGGGAAATGTGGGTGGAGCTTAAGACAAACAGACAGCAGCAGGCAATGGGAATGGGAGGGGGGTACTGATAAACGAGGTGGGGTACCATGTTATGACCAGTGACTCGTCCATCCGTTTGTTTGCTTTGCAGGGTGGTGATTTTGCTGACCCTGCGTCACACAGAGTGGAAAACGTGACCAGTTGTTGAGTTACTGCCATATTTATTGCCTCGCTCGGGTCAATAAATGTCCCATCTGAGCACCCGACCAGCCAAGCGGCCTGGATTGTAGGGTTTGGTATGAGGCGGCTGCATTGCAGGAACAGATCAGACTTTCCATTCTACTCGCATGCTGTTCGGTCATCTGACACATTCCTGTGGGAACAAGCCCCCTCAGGCTGGGAACAGTTAGCACATCACCACCAACACCAACACACAGGACTGTGTGTCCTCAAAATAGTTCTGTTTTCAAATCTCATTCACTAAACGGGAAGGAAGTTCAAGTGATGTTATACTTAAACAGTAGAGGTTGTGTGCTTTTGGCTGATGTGTAACATTCACACTAGAAATAATTTGGATTGACTATATAACTGCTGAGTATACATATGAGTTGTGTGGTTTCTTATTTGAAGGCTAAGTTGCCATTTACAGTCCTTCTTGTTTTCACACTGCCTGTGGCTATGTTGTGGCTATCACTGTGGCTATTAAGTGTACGATATACATCAAGGTTTTAATTTGACTCACTAGAGATGATTCACACAGATTACCTCTCGTGGAGAATGGTCTCATTGAGGTCTGGAAACACTGTTAGTGCTCAGAGCCTATATTTATTTCTTCATTTCTTTTGTCCTCTGATAGAAGATCTAGAAAGCTCTCACCTGCAGCACCTCAACTTGTTAAATACCCGAGGTAATAAAAGTGGAGGATTGTCCCGACGTCCCGGGCAAGTCGCATTCACGCATCCACCACAACCTCACACACTTTAATTGGCTGTGTGTTGTTTCTGCGTCATTAAAAGCGAAGGCTCATTGTAGTTTTCATCTGGTTGCCTTCACTTTCAATTTTGCTCACCTGAGAAAAAGCAATTTAGTGGGAGCTCATAGAGAAACTGGATCATACTGAGGAGGAGGCAACTGTGTGTGGTGGGGACAGAAAGGCTGAGCGAAAAGTGACATTTTTTCTGCTTCCTAGTTTCACTTCGAGCAAAACCAGTTACTCACGTAAGGTTTCTATGATGGCAATTTGATGGAGTTTGTTGAGGTACAATTGATTTTCACTCTATGGTGGACATAAACATATGATAGACAGACAGACTGCTAGCATTATTCTCTCACTCACTCATTCTCTGCCTTTCACCTGGCTAATCTTTCACACACCAAAACTAGCCGGGCTCCATGGTGTGCCGCCAACAGCAAGTAGCACATTTGGCATGTCTATTTTTGAAAACCACTTGACGAGCTCTGCTATTCTGGGCTAGGTAATGTGGGTTACATCTGCTTTAGCGAACAGGGATGCAAGTGAATTTTCTAATCAACACGTATTTTACCAGAAATCAATTTCTTGATGGCAGGCCAGTAGAATCGTCTGATGCCAATGCTTATTTACTTATTACTTTACTTGAGACATAACATAGATGTTGCTTATCAGGTGGGCGTAGTTCCCTATCTTGCCTGTTCTTGGTAGCTGTTCAAAAGCGCAGGTTGAACGAGCAGTTTGTTTCTCCTCCCTTTGGAAGCAATTAGTGGCTCTGGGCAAAGGATGCAGGGAAATTGTTCCTCTCAGTCCTCTGACAGATTCACAGGTACGGAAACAGTGATAGGATGGCCTTGGTTGTCTTCTTCTTTAAAACAGTATGACAGTGCAAACACATGGTATCTGGTGTGTGTTCACTCACCTGTAGTCAGCAGCTGGGATGTTGTCAGCAGCTTCATTGATGCCGTGGAAATGTCCGCTGGCCTCGTCTCTCTGTCCCAGTCTGCCACTAAAGGAACCACACCTTTCTCAGCCCCGTCCTCCTCAGCCTCTTTGTCTGGCATCTCTGGGAAGACAGTGTTACACAATTCAAAATCTGACCCATCTCAAATTGATCAAGAGCACAATTTAAAGTACCCATCATTGTAGCTCCAAGTAGTCAGTGAACACATTAGACAAATGGTAATCTCAAACCTGCTAAAAGAGAGAGTAGTTTAACCCTCTCTCTACTCTCTCTCTCTCTCTCTTTTTTTCTTAACCCAGTTCTGTCAAATGGATCGACCTATCATCCACTTAGCTGTAGCCAGCCATCCGTAGCATAGTAGTCTGGTCCTCTGTAGTCTAATTACACTGTGTGTGTGTGTGTGTGTGTGTCCACCATGAACCCAGACCCCTTGTTCAATCATCTGTCTTAGAGATGTAAAGCATTTTCCATTATCTCTGTTGAAACACAGAGCAGATAGATAGGACAGAGAGAGAGAAACAAAGGAAAAAAGAGAGAGAGGAAGCGAGAGAGATTGTATGATTGTATTGCATGGAAGAGTTGCGTTCTTCTCTTTTCCCATTGGTAGAGTGGACCATTTAGAAAGCAGTCTGGTGGCATGACTGTAGGTCCGCTGGCAAAAACTGACAAGCTGTCTTGGTTATGAAGCGAGGTGCACCGGGTACAGTATGACTCCCTGTTTGTATTACTGGTGAATTAATATTAAAGCTTATAGCAAGTCAAACGTCTCGGAGGAGTAATCATGAGTTAGAAAAAAATCCTAACAGCTATGAGGCCATGCAAGCTACTCCCTTAGATTCTAGGTTATACACAAAGCGCCCAAGTCAATCTGCGGTTGTGAAAGTCTCCAAAGCATAACCAGCTCATCACTTTATTGCACTGTTGACCTCAACACAGCTGGATACCTGGCTCAGTCCAAGGAGAGGGAGAGTAATGAGCAACGGTGGAGAGCTCACACAGACTAATGGTTGCACACACAGACACACACATATCGTAAAGTGGCAATGGTACACATGTACAATACATGAGCAAGTAGTACTCAACCTATGCATGAGCACACACACACACACACACACACACACACACATGCACATGAGGTTGGGGTAGTAGGGGTCCTTTAGCTCAGAATCTGCCAGCTGTTACCTGGCAGGTTTAGCTCCGGTTAACATGATATCCAGTAAGTTGTCTTAATGTAAAGCATGCTGATGTTTGTTTTACAGTGGGAAGTGAATCGTTGACACGGCATAAGGAGGAATGCACTACTGTCAGGTGACTGCAGTCTTTTGGATCTGCACTAGGGACCCACCGGTGTGCCATAGCGCATGGCTTGATTAGCATAGCTAACGAGACCTGCACTAAACGAGATAGGGACGATAAATGAGAGCACTCTCTCACACACGCACACACACATACAGCAAACTGAAACCTCCATGGTATAGCAGCTACCAATGTATAGCCAATGCATAGCTTCACCAATGAAGAGCTTTGCAACAAGGAACCTGCTCTCTCTTTCTTTCTCTTTCTTGTTTTCTCTCTCTCTCACTGACTTTATGAAAACAAATTGCCCCTAGTCTTTCTTTCCCTCCTCTTGTCTCTTTTATGCACCAAAACTAATCTGTGTGTGTGTGTGTGTGTGTGTGTGTATGCAGTCATTCTGTCAACTCATCAGTTTGAAACATTAGCACATCACAAGCAAAATTACTGTTGACCAGCTATGTGAAGGGCGTCTGCTGACTGGGCAAAAACAGGCAGAAGGGGATGAGAGAGGGAGGCATTTAAGTTAAGTGGACTATCTGTATTTTTCCCTCATTCTAGAAGTCTTGCTAAAAGAACCATAATAGCAAGTACTTCTTATTAAGCTGTGCAACCATCCCCATTTCTGTTATATTGTCATTTTTCTGGTTGAACGAGGAGTAAGTAGTGAGGGTAGTCAGATAGGCTTACACACATAATTTGACCTTTATGTTCTTTCAGCCTGCCTTACTATGTACCTTGGATCTGTTGTTTGTCACTTGAGGTCACTTCCTCTCTATCAAAGAGAGATGGTGCATGGCTGCCAGTGCAGTTTTACATCCCTCAATGTGACTCATGCTGAGATCTAAATTGGATGGAGAATAACAAGCCCAGTGTGCAAAGCTTTTGACACCTTCTCTTCTTTCCAAGTGCTGTTTGAAGCTACGATGGCCAACCAGAAACCTACTCTGGCTGTTGGACCAGCAGCAGCTAGAACTCGGTAGTTTGGTGTGTTGTGATGTACATGCACTGTAATGTCTTTCAGGAGCTGGCCACTGTCTTTCCTTGTCTTAAAGAAATAATAAACCGGGGATAAGATCAGGCTGTATAAATCATCCCTTAGCCACGCCACTACACTCTGCTTTATCTATGTCAGCCCTGAGTAAGTCTGTGAAAGAGTGCATGTGTGGGTTTGTAACAGATATATGGAGCTTAGAGTGATAACGAAGAATAGGAGCAGATAGTATAGCAGTGCAGAGAGATGGATGCTCATAATCAGATGCATTAATATTGGATATTGTGACAGCAACACCCTAATCCCATAGGGAAGCAAAATCCAAGAAGAGATCTCATATTTCTACCTTTTATGTCTCCTAGACACAAACAAGCTCTTTTAACACTAAAATGAGACTAAAGGTGTTTTCTCCTGTTTCTCAAATTCAACTCAAGAAAAAACCGCCACATATAAGCTTGTGTTTATCTCACTCCAAACAACAGCTCTCCAAATGATCTTAAATAGGTGTCATTTAACTCTCCTGAATATGAGACCATGAGATTAGAGAAAGATCTCAAAGAAAACTCATATAGTAGGAGCTTATTACCATTATATATGTCACGTTATCTTCAAATCTATCTCAGTCTCCAGAATTGATTCTCTCTGTTGTCTCCTCCTTGTTTCTAAGGAGGTTTTTAGGAGAAACATTTCAGATGGAGGTGATCACAAAATGATACAGAACTGAGATCTTCCCTACTTCTTAAGAGATGAAGAAAAGAAGACTGAGCAAAACATCTGGGATGTGCTTGTACAAAATTGCGTCTCGCTGATGCTTATTCAGCTAGTTTTCAAGATACTTATCATGGGATACATTGCATTCTCCAATTACTGTTCCAGTTAGTCTCAATGGGTATTAGTTGCAGTCTCAAGTCTTGTTTTAAACTGATTCTAGTGACTGTGAGAAATAGGCCTGACCAATTCTATAATCTTATCTTTGAACCAACCAGGACTGCTGTCACACAAGACGGTCAGTCTAATTTCAGTTACTACGGTAACCTCGGATCAGAACAACTCCTCAAGATGTTGTCTTTTCTCTGAGGTTCATTCAGCTCCTGAGAACTGACAGTCAAAGCTCAAAAGTAAACAGACCTAATCCAACCAGTTTATTAAAGCCCTGGGCTCAATAACAGTGATTATGAACAGATTCACATAATATCCAAGTCATCACGGTGCTCTGCATTGATATTCACATCCGAATCCCATTGATATTCCATACAAATGTACCAGGCATTTGTGTCACATGCCTGGTGTGCACATTCAAGTCCGTAATCAATTAACCAGTGGATAATGCATTGGCTGTGCCTTAGCTGTGCTGTGCAGGATCTGGCTCACAGAGACAATATGCAGTCTATGTGAGTAGTAATGGGGTGTGTTATGGGTACAGTCTCATCACCCCCTATTAGCATAGCTTATGCTAGTGCTAAAGAGGGGAAGACAGGATAGAAGGAAGGAGGGCGAAGGGAAGCTTGGAAGAAAATGTATGGCGATGGCTATCTGAGACGCTTTAAAGAACCTCATTTTTCATCCCCCACGTCTCATCAACCACATCCCGCCGTTCTTCTACAATCTACTTCTCACCCCCACTCACGCTTTTTTTGCCTCCTTTTCCCTCTCTTTTCTCATAACTGAGCTTGCAATTGGCTGTTAGAGTGTCCCTTAATAGGGGACTCAAAGTATATATTGTACAGTCGCTGCTATTTTGTTTGCCTCACGGCCCCGACAAGGACAACAAATGCTTTCTGGATCAATGGAAAACATACTCATGTGCTTGGTATAGGATTTCCAGCCCTCCAATAGTGAAAAGATTTACCCAATGCAGCTAGGTGCACACAGAGGACATTCATGGTGGGATAATGTGATAATGCAGGGTCGCCCTGTGTTCATTTTTGTATTAGTCTCCTCCTGTTTCCTTTGGTAACCTTCAGTCACAAAAACCACAAACAACCAGGGTATCTATGGAGGAGCAGAGGGGATAGATGAGGAAAAGCATCCTATTCTTCTGCTTTTTCATCCCTACCTGGATAACAACAAACTCCTCTCATCCCTACCAAGACATTTTCACCCTTCAAAACAGCCAAAGCTGACCTCTTTCTCTGTGGAAAAAAAATGACACGGATGATGTTTGCAGGAAGGCAAAAAGATTGCAAAAGGGGGAGGGGGGTAGATGGATGGAGTTAGGGAGGGAGGAGGGAGCGGTGGAGGAGACTAAATGGCGAGAAGCATGTTCAGCATCCATGAACAGCGACTGGCGAGCGGATGGTCCCATAGGAGGGGCGATGTTTCGCTGAGTGTGCGCTTGGAATACTGATACAGGCCACAGTAGCCCTCCCCTCCCAGGCCAAGCCCCTTCTTCTGCATACTGCCACACTGTGAATAACCCAGCACTCCACGGGTGCAGACACAACACCCAGCGCCTCAGACATAACACGACAGCGCTGAGAGTGGTCTCCTAAAGTACAATCAGCGTTAAGCATAGAGTGGGAGACGATCACACGACTTAATAACATCTGGAAAGGCTAGACACAGCATTTGACTCAAACACACCAGTGTAACACACCAGCCGGCCTCAGGAAAACCCTTTTTTCACTAGGGAACTATTGCTGTACATGCTAAGGCACTGTACTATATATTACTGGACATTTGGCAGAATGATTATTAAAATATATTGATAGCATGCTCACGTCCGCTGTACTTAAAATCTGATACATCACCAGTTACATGTGAGAAAAAATGCAGAAGTGAATACAGTGAATATTGCAGACGGCACTGTACATAGGTAACCACCCAACCATCCTGGCTGTATCAGTCTGCCTGGTAGAGAATAATCGAGTCATCATTTTGTGGCCCAACCTTTGACCTTTCTATGATGAATTCGCCTGTACATGGAGGAGGATCTTCCTCTGAAGACTCATTAAGCATACACACACCAGACTGCCAATAGTGTCGCTGCAGTGTTGGGGGATGGGCCAGGGAGAACGAGGTATTCCCTCAATGTCATGTGAAAGTGACTCTAGAAACCTACCAGCTACTAGTAGCTGTTTCCACTAATCATCTTTCCCCTTCATGCAGTGTGGAGAACATAACCCACTCATGTATCATTCAAAGCAAATACTCATTTTGTCTGAAAACTCATGATAGACCACTAAAATACCTAATGCTGCTCTCTAAGCTTGGTGAACATGTGAATTCAAACACATAGTTGATCAGTCCAGTCACGTCAGAGTTGATTTAAGACTTGTGATCAAGACGTGTTGACAGGGTTTCAAGAGGATTTAGATGTATGCAAAGCTAGGGCCTTTGACTACTTACCATGTCATTGATCATGTTGAACTGTCTGCAGCCTTTTGGCAGCCATTTATTGGAAAGACAAGGCCTGCTTGTAGATGATTGATCACATTCACTGAGTCAATACACCCACTATTGATTTGTTTAACTTTGCTTACCTCCTGGTATTGGGAAGTTAACCTTTTGGCTCTGAGTTGTGCTTGTTATGGATTGCAGCGCTAGTCCGTGCTCAATCCCCATGGCAGTGGTGATGATCCCTGGCTGTTCGTCCAATGGCCCTGACGTGGCCTCGGAGAAGCCCAGGACCAATTCAGTCTGAGAGGGTTGAGCCTCTCTAGCACTGAGGCTGATACTAACAGTTGTCTCCTTTGGTGTTGTGACAAACATAGTTCCTGGGGTTGTAGGAGGAGTCACAGAGCCTAGTGGGTGTCTGGTCAGTGTGGTCTCCACCATTCCTGGGTTTATCGTTGTGGTTTGAGCCGGTGCCCATATCAAGGCAGTGGGAACTGTCGTTTCTGGTGCTATAGTTGAAAAGGCTGTTAACAGCTCTTTTTGAAAATCTGCGGCCTCCTCTTTGTCACTGTGTTCCTTTGGGAGGTGTTGTGGTGTGGCACCCATGCTGGGTCCTGTGGCTTGTGCAGTGCCCTGCGGTGGGTGGGTATGTGTTGCATTCTGTGCTGAAACGTTTGTGCTCGTGGGACTATTGGAGAACAGAGTGTTTCTGATGGAAGTGCTGCTTGATGAGTAGGAGTCTGAAACAAGAGCATCTTTGTCATTGTGCTGCGTATCTGACGTTCCTGTGGGAAGCGATTCTGTTCTTATCTCGGTCACGCTGGTGAGGAACTCCTGAGTCGAGGTGGTGGGTGGTTCAGAGGTGGCAGAAATGCTCCCTTCCCCCGAACCTAAATGTTCTGCTGAGTGATCGATTGGTTCTGTCAAGCCTTTGGCAGTTGTGGTCAACGCGGCAGCCTCGTCCTCAGTTTCTGAACGCCCACCCCATGGATTAAAGGGGAAACTGAATGGTGACGAGGGAGGGGAAGGGAACTTTGGCAGAGACGGGACCCACCAATAAGAACTAGGTTTATTTGCAGGTGGGTTTTTTCCAGGCTGCCTCGATGGCGCTGGTCCCCAGAGGCCTTCCTCATCAGCAAGAGCCTGCCTGTGAAGTGCGACTAGCAAACAACACCAGAAGCACAAAGCCAAGGTCCAGTGGAGACGAAGCATGCTGCCGACAGTGGAGTGGCGAGTGGACTGGTCACATGTTGTTGTCCATTCTCCTGGTCCCTAAGGCAACGCGTTGGCTGGCTGTCCCGCAAAGTGACCTAAAAGACAAGAACACACAGGACATTGAGTGACATACTTTCAGTCCACTCTTGGGCAGCTAACTTTGACTTGATGAAATAGGCAAGTTGAGTTTTTTTTTTTTTTTTTGGAAGGCTGAGCTTTCTGTGCAGATCCTCAGAGTGTGACCTGCTTTTCAGGCTGTTTTTCCACACTGTAAAGTATATCATGACGGCAAAATTGTGCCACCCGCTACTAAGTATGCCAGCCGTTATAAGGGACTGCTGAAGTTAGCGTGCCGAAAATATGTTGTCCACCACAAATCACAACAAAAACATAAGCATTACAGACACCCCGAAATTAGTGGTGTTCTGTTAGATGTGGTGGTCAGTATTTATGTCATGCAGTTATTCACATGCATACTGTTTCACGGTAGTTGGGCAGCTACAATTAAAGCATAGTGGCTGACCAATTAGAGAAAAAAAACTGATGATCCAGATGTATTCTATTCAGTGAGCAGTGACCAAGAAACAGTGTGTCTGTGTGTGTGTGTGTGTGTGTGTGTAGGGGGTTTGGAGGTAGAATTAGGGACTCAGTTGCCAGCATAAGAATGGGGGCACCTCCTTTTCTTTTGGGGAGCACTGAGTGGTTCAAAGTCACTAGCCTGTTGCCTCAGTGAAAAGACTGGAGCACCAATGGAATTTCCCCTGTGAGAACAACAACCTGTGTGCTTTAGCTGTACTTAAACCCCCTCCTCCCCTTGGCTCTGGCCTCGCTCCCTTTCAATCTCTGGTTTATTTGTTCTTTAAAGCAAGGAGGGAACGACTTGTTTGAGTGGGAGGGTGTTTTGCTCTGTAATGAGAAAAAAACATCCATATTCACAGCGATCCGTAAACACAGTCAAGCCCTTTACAGCTGTCTCTTTCCCTCTCCATTAATTTATTTATTTCCTCCTTTTGCTTGCTTGTTTCTGCTCCTCTTTCTGACAAGTGTGTATACTACTTGCATGTTTTGTTCCTAATCCATGTCAGCTCTCGCCATCTCACTATCACAGAGGCTGTAGGCTTGTTCTCCCTGATCAGGTGAGCAGGGACTTGACCCTCTTTATGTATCCCACGTAGAGGTGACCTAAGTGGGCCTGTCTTCTTCTCTATTCCTGCCTGGGAGGGGAGGAACCAGCCTTCATACACAGACGCTGAGATATGACAACTGGAGGGTCACACATAGAGCTGCCCACACACTGCCTGGTGTCATGACACTTGAAAGAACACCATGAAATCAATTTCCATTGAGGAAGGGTTGTTTTTAGATGCGTATGTTCAAGCCCACACTAACATACCCACACACGGCCACATACATGCGTGCAGAGATGTGAATGTGGACTCTGTTAGCACACTCCGTACTAGGTACACACACCCACACACATGCAATTTATATGCCTCAAGACGTTTTGCCAGTGATTTCTAGTGGTCCATGATCATGGCAAATAAACTATCTCAATGCTGCCTTTAAACAGAAGGCTGAAAGACAATTTGTCATGAAATCAGAGTTCATTTTATTTCACATTATTTCACAAAATTTCAATTAGCAGCAAAGCTTGCGGCAAATTATTCCTCTGCCCCGATTGCCTTGACACATAACAGATCAATTATTAACACAGCGGGGATTATGTATAATTTATTTTGGCTAACATTCTCAAGTTGCACTTTCTCTCAGTATCACCTTCACTCGGTTTCACCTCCACATACAAGTTGTTAGTGGAGTGAAATGACGCTCATCAGGGTAGAATGGTTCAATAACAAGGATTTTTTCGAGGATTTTTCATATTATCTTACCTATAGTATCTCCTGTCCAGAGTTTTAAGTAATAGTATAGAGAAACAAAAACACACAGAGGCAGTTGTGGGCATTCTAACTTTGTCTGATTTGACTCAAAAGGTATGGCAGGTGTTATTTTATTAATGGGTTACTAGTCTTATATATGGTGATAGTCATTCAAGCACCCTGGTTTTAAGACGGATGGCTTTAGACACAGTCATTGGTCTTCCACCTGCAGGAGTCTGCAGAGGTTACCAGGCAAGTGAAGTCATGCAGCAGAAAAACAGAGATACATTTCCCTCCAACTCTAATTTGGTCATCAAAGGACAGTATTTTTCAGTATATCATGCACTTTTAAAGGAGAGGACTGAGGTAAACTATATTTCCAGATCTCACTATATATTAAATTACAGTCTCCTTTTGCTCCACATTTTTCAAATAGGACAAATGACCCTTTATAACAAATCCTTTATAGCTTTGGAATCCATGTTTATCGGTCACTGCCACTGTCAGTGCTTCCATAAAGAGCTGCAGCAATCAGTTTCAGAGTTTTAAAAAAATTCAGTCCAATCAAATAAACATGTTAAAAATAACTGTGCTATACTCTTATTCCAGATTGGGCCTTTAACCCTCTTGTCGTCACTTGCAAACATAAAATATGTTTCTGTTAGCGAGGGCATTGACTAGTCTGACAGGCAGCAAAGCAAGCGGAAAGGGAGTGTTTGAGAAAAAAAAAGGATAAAAAGTGTCTGTGAGTCCCTCCCCTTATTTTGCTGCCGTTTTGTCTCTCTGCTCCTGACAAAGACAGGGCTTGGCACAGAAGTGTGCTCAATGGAACAGAAAGACAGAATGAGAGGGAAAGGCAGAAAAGAAGGGCAGAAAGCAAAAAGACAACGGTAGTAGAGGGGGAGGAGAGAGAGAGAGAGACAGTGATACCTTATTGACATTCTGTTGTGGCATTCTTAGTCCAGGGGAGTAAACTCTGCTGCAGTCTCGCTAATGCTTTTCTCAGTTTGTTACCAAAGCCTCTTATTAACTCTGTAAACAGACTCCCATCCTCAATTTGGTCTGTGTGTGTCTGTGTTTGCAAACATATGTGCAAGTGTGTGTGTGTGTCCCCACTCACTCTCTTCTCTCAGGACCATCAGCCATTTTGATCTCGATCAACGTCCAACCTGGGACACCATCTTTCTCTATGGAACAGCGCCGTCATCACACAGTTATTATACCTCTATATTTTTCTAAATAAAGCATTAACAACCCCCTCTGTGATCACTGTGGACCTCATATTAATGGCAGTGTAGTAGACCTAACAGAGACGAGACAGAGGCGACCAGAGGAGAGACAGAGAAAATGAGAGCAAGAGCGGGAGGGAGAGAAAAGGCTAGAAAGGGAGAGGTTAAAGAGAATGGCGGTGACTGAATTAGAGGTGTGCATCGTCACTCACTCCTGAGTGATTGAAATGGATAGGCACAGTACTGAGGGGACTCACAAATGGAGATGAATTGACTGTGGGCAACACCATTACTATTTTACAAGCCTGCCACAACCACACCAAGGCCCAGGGATCAATGACACAGTCCTGGATAATGGGCTGATTTACCTCCCTGCAGATGGCTACTATTACGGGCGACTATTAGTTTTTTTTTTTGTGTATGTGTGTGTGCTCATGCACGTACACGTGCGATGTGCTTTCTTGTTGCACTTGTGAGTACCTCTATATGTGCATGGCTATACGTCCGTGCGCTTGCATGTGAGCATGTATTTACATGTGTGTCCGCCCACGTGTGGTCGGCTGATTGCGAGCGCCTGTGTTTTAATGTCCCATCTGAGGAGTGAATCTACGCCTTTTTCCTGTTGACCTCCCCTGGCCTTGACTCCACACAGGGATGTCAATACTGCACACACTCCATCTGACTGGTCGCTTTAAGCCAGCAGGGATTTATTCTGCATAAAACAGCACATTTGAAGGGCTTTATAAAGTGTTGGAGAGCACTATCTATCTATCTATCTATCTATCTATCTATCTATCTATCTATCTGTCTATCTGTCTGTCTGTCTGTCTGTCTATCTGTCTATCTATCTATCTATCTATCTATCTATCTATCTATCTGTCTGTCTATCTATCTATCTATCTATCTGTCTGTCTATCTATCTATCTATCTATCTATCTGTCTGTCTGTCTGTCTGTCTGTCTGTCTGTCTATCTATCTATCTATCTATCTGTCTGTCTGTCTGTCTGTCTATCTATCTATCTATCTGTCTATCTATCTATCTATCTATCTATCTGTCTGTCTGTCTGTCTATCTGTCTGTCTATCTATCTGTCTGTCTGTCTGTCTATCTATCTGTCTGTCTGTCTGTCTGTCTGTCTATCTATCTATCTATCTATCTATCTGTCTGTCTGTCTGTCTGTCTGTCTATCTATCTGTCTGTCTCTCTGTCTGTCTATCTATCTATCTATCTATC
>OOFE01050851.1:10821-33289 GCA_900323365.1 Monocentris japonica | reverse complement strand
TGGACCTGCCTCATCTACATCTGCCTCAGTTAGTTATTTGCCACATTTCTCAGAATGCCTTTCGACAACCCCTAGAGAACGGATGTGAACTTGTTGCATTCAGTGCATGCCAGCGGAGAAAGCAAGCAGAGGTCGCACCGCTTACCCAAAATGTCTTATGGCTGCATTGCATTCTGGTCTATTGAGGCTACCGTTGGTGGAGAAATTGGCGTCTCTGCCTCTTCTACGATGGATTTCTCCCTGTATGATTGTTGATCGACGGTGCAAAATGGAGAGTCTTACACCAGAGGGACTTACACCAAAAACAGCTGAAAAATCGCCATTGCAGCTACATTGGAAACATCTCCACACGTGACATCGTCTATGTTTGCATTCCTGTTTCATGATTATTACTGCAGGCCTCCTATTAAGTTGTGTCTTGCAAAAATGAAAGAAAAGAAACAAAGAAGCAGAGGTTGACGGAGATAGTGGAAGACAAAGAGACATCAAGCTTGACAGATAGAAAGAGAGAAACTGAGAAATGCAGCGAGAGGAGGGGAGGGGAGTGAAAGCTATCAGTGAGTGAAATATACCCCATGGCATCGGCACCAAAGGAAAACATCACTGTTCTGGGGTGTCAAGTTGAGATGGACGACTGGGACACTTGCTCTGCGTGAGATCCTACTGCTGTGTGTGTGAGTGTGTGTGTGTGTGTGTGCATCTGAGCATGTGTGAGTGCTCGTGTGAAAGGGAGAGAATGAATTCCAGTTTGATACATCACAGGCACAAAAGTAATGGCTCACTGCGAAATCGTAGAAAGCTGCGTGCTGTGTGCATACATTCCTTTTTCCATATACGCACACACACACACACACACACACACAGTGTTGTCCAGCGAACAACAACATCACCATGGTGGTCTGCCATGGCAGGTGAAATTGAATGCATCACCACGGGAGGCTCAGGTAGCATGGCTGCAAGAGAACTACGCTCTTGTTTGTTTGCCCAACAGAATTTGAGGTCAAAACTCTGGTTATTTCTTGCATCATTCCTATATGCTATTTTTTATGAGGTAGGTTTGTTTGCTTGCCTTTTTTCGTGAAGTGAATATTGCTCCCAGACTCACTTTCATGCCGAGCTGACCCTAGTATACTGGAGCCACAAACATTTTTGGAAACTGTCAAACAATGTATAGGATAAAGGTTTGTGAATAGAATAGAATAGAGTGAAATAGAATAGATCAGCCCAACAAATGACAAAGATAAAACTACTAAACAACTAAAGTATTAATCCACAACATTTTCATATGAATAAATGTTCGTTTTTGTACTCTCAACCTCCAGCCAGTTCATGAAAGCTTTTAAATTTGTTGTTCTGAACACCCGGTGTCAGGTCTTTCCTGGGAAAAATCCTCTGTCGCACAGGAAGTGATGCGTTTTACATTCAGTATTACATTCAGTTTGTTTTTTGGAATAAACAGAAGAAGAACTGGGTAGTTAGCATGAGCAGCGATAGCCACCGTGGCTGAACAGACAAAGAAAAGAGCGCCACCTGCAGAAACTCAAACTTCATCGACAGGGGAAAGACGTCACAGTACTGGACACACTGTTTGATTGACAGGTGATCTCGGGGAAGTGCGGAGACAAGGGAAGGAATTGTAAGACAGCAGGTAAGGTTGAGTGTAACCAACCATAGACAGTGTCTGATTTCCTGGTTTTGGCAGGAAGGTTGTTCCTTAGGGAATAGTGCTCTGTAGGAGAAAACTCTGCCCCAGCTGTTTTTTGTATGTATGTATGTATGTATGTGTGAGAGAGAGTGAGAGAGCACTCCTCCACTAAAATATTACTGAGCATGTGGCTGTGATTGGCATGAGAGGTGGCACCCCTGCCGCTGGGACATCCTAGCTAACAGTTGGGCCAGACAGGGACGGTGACGGCCGGGTGATGAGAGATCAGAGAGAGGGAGAGAGAGGGATCAGAGTGATGCAGCACTAATTAGATTAACACCTCGACAGGCAGCCTGTCCACTGTGGAAAGAGGTGAATGGCTGGAGAGGACCGGAGAGGGCGGAAGAGGTGTAAATATGATAAGAGAGGGGAACAGGAGGCGTGGGAATGTCCGAATTTGCGCGAGGGAGATGGGGGAGGCCGACGGAGATCAGAGGAAAGTGTGGGAGGCAAGCAGAGAGAGGAGAAATCGAGCATGGAGGGGATAAAGGGGGGAGGCAAAGGGTTGAGGCTAGCAGGAGGAGGAAATAAGGGGTGGAGTGGAGGGGAGGGCAAGCCAAGTAAGCACTTTCCTGTCCATTTTTCATCAGGCGGGCTAAATTAGGCCAGGCTCTTCTCTCTCCCCTCTCTCTCGCTCTCTGTGTGTGTGTGTGTGCGAGCATCTGCTCCCGCATTCCCGACACGTCTCTCCCCTCCCGGCACCCCGGAGAGCGGGGTAGCGTCGTTCCGAATACCCTTCTCAGCATCCTGCCTCTTCACCACCTCTGATTCATCAGTCTGTGGGTGCCGTCCATCATGCCGCGACGCAGGGAAGCGTCGTGTTTTCTGTGTGCGTGCACTTCACCACTCTATTCTACCCTTTACACCCCCCCAACCCCCCTTCTCTCTTTCTGCATCCCTTGTTCCTTTTGTTGTGAGTCATCTCGTTCGGCGTTTCATTCCGTGACCCGTCAATTTTTGGTTGACTTCTCCACTCCAAAGCCTGTCATTTGTACTCCCATAGAGTCTGCCATTTTGGATCAGGGAGAATATTTTGGTTTTGGAGGACACAAAGGGCCCGTCATGCTTGTCATCCTGCATGTGTTAAGGCAGTGCTAAACGCGGCAGCATTTGGGGGTAACAGTTGCCAACATTTGAACATGTTCTGCGCTCTTTGATAGGCTTGTTTTTGCTGTTTCCTGTGCTTAATCGTCTGCTTTTGTCACTTGCCTGGATGGAAAAGCGAATATGTAACTGACCTGAGTAGTTAAATAAAGGTTAACGAAAGAAGAAATTCACAAATTAAATGTTTGAGTGCCTCTACTTGCCACACAGACCATCTGAGGAAACAAACGTTCAATGCACAGGAGAAAATTAAATTGCACTCAATGTATGATTACGTGCCTTGTTGAATATATAGACTCTGCTAGCAGCTGGGGTAATGCCACTTCGCAGACGGTAACATCCCAAGTTCAATATCGGAGGGGAAAAAAACAATTACCCTCCGCTGTCAGGTCGATATCAGGTTTTTGTCAGACAGCTTTTTTTTTGAGGCCAGACTGCACCCTTGTCTGTCCAGCAGGTGATGTCTGGGGGAGGGGGGAGTGTATGGCAAACACTGTGTCTGGAACTGTGGATTTACAAGGTACTTGGGCCAAGGTACTTCAAGGAGATAATACAGTACGAAAAAACCCACAACACAAAAGCCATGTCTACAGGCAATTTGCACTCAAAATAACTCTCCATGCTTCCTGTAAATGCTCAGAGAAGGGTTAGCCTACTCAGCCTGTGTTCTGAGTCATAACATTTTGATTAACATGTCTCAGAAAGCTCAAAACGCTGGTCCGAGATTATTATTTCAAAAGGAACATGCACACAAAGGTCCGTCAGTTTGATCAATAAAGTCACAATGATCCCTTTAAGTTACAAGAGATACAATCGGCTTAACTACAATCGCATTTTAGTCAAAAAAGCTTTTTTGACAAAGACCATGTGGCAAACAAAAGGCCAAGGAAATGAAATATGACCACCTCCTATCACTTCCTGTCATATTGCTCAACCTGTTTCCTGTGGTTGCTACGTCTACATAGGATCCTTCCAGGTAACGAGAACAATGCAATTACCTAAATGAATGAGGAGCACCTTAATTGGCAGGTTACTCCCCTCAGTAACCAACGTGCTTGCCAGCGAACACCTGTGTAATATGATAAGCAGGTAAATGTGCTTAGACTAAGCGCTAACAACAAGCCACTCTTGGTGATGACTAAATGCCACCGCAGGCTTTGGGAAGAGGCAGAGATTGGCAGGTACCGCGGAAGTCGTCTGCCAATGTCGCCCCGCATGCAGCCAGTGTAGGTTCTTAGTTGGAAGTGAATGAAAATTGGAGGAGAAAGTAATGTTACTCGTCCAATTATGAAGGAGATTGCTTTTGCTCACCAGGGCCAGTATCAATCAGCAAAGTAATGCAAAATCATATTTCATAATAGATGCAGGGGACCTAAGTGTTGCTTTTAATAGAGTTTTAAAGTGCATAGTGCATAAATGCATAAATGAACACAGCGATGTGTGGAGTGAAGGGGGGTGGTGGGGGGGGATTCATTTAAAGCTGTTGCTCACCCTCCTCTCCCATAACATGACATTGAATGAATGAACTGTATTATATCCATTGTTTTTTGGGTTGGTTTTCTTATTCAAATGGGTTTGGTTTCAAGCTTTTGGCGACGCATTAGTTCATGTTCACAAATACTGATTGAACCATCCAGCACTGTGGATATGTGGGGGTTTGTTTCGGGGGGTTGATTTTCTCTGAAACAGAAACAACATTCAGGCTTTCCTCTTTTTTTTCTGGTGATGTATTAAACAACACTTTTAGTGAAGCACATTCATTTGTCCAAAAGTCTCACAAGAGCGCTTTATTTTGTGCGATTATGGACACTTGAGTAATGCAAACTTGTCTGAGAGCTGTGAATATAATGTCTGTTCAACGTTGCGTTGTTATTTGCTGAAAGACAGACGACAAGAGAGACAGAAAGATTGTTGGCTTACTGAGACTTGCAGAAAGACTTAAGTGTGCTACAATCAGATAGTCTTGTATAAAAGTCCTCTCTCTCGTGTATTATTATTGCTTAAATGATTGCAAGATCAGGCTCACAGTACCATAATTGCGTAGATCTGCGTGGCATCAGTGCAGCAGCACAGCGGATTACATGTTGTCACGTGGAGCAGAGAGTGCACTGCTGAAAGCACGTGTTGAGATTAATAATGACTCCACAGCGTGCAATATGTTCTGAACACACAATCCAGGGAATCGCACATTTCTCCCACTGACCTTAGTCATTGCCAAACACCTCGTCTCACCACCCGAGCTCGGCCAATCCAAATGATCTTGTTCTGAGTCCAAGGACAAGCTTTCATTTGTGGCCCTTTCAGCGAAACGCTTACATATTCAGAGCCTCGGGATGAAGCATTCTTACCGCGTTTGAGAATACACAAGCTGGAGAAAAATCACATCGCCCACTAACCCTGGCGTTTAGCAGCTCTTTGCACTCTACAACCTGCAGACAACTTAGTCATTGCTTAAGTCACACTCCCCCTCCACCCTCGGTAAATTCCGATGGGGAGACAGCTACGGGGGTATGACTCCTTTATTTTTTGTCACAGAGCTGGAAGTCAGCTGAAGTGTGTTAATGCCTGAGCTTTTACCTGCGAACGCCCACACGTGACGCACGCACACAAAAACACTTTTTTTCTGTGGTATGTCGCTGAGGCTCCTTTTCACCAGAAGAAAACATATGATCATTATATGTTGGTTTGAGAAGAAGGTCAAATTTAAAAGCGGACTTGCTTAATCAACAGTGTGGAGAGCTAGCGATGAATCAGTGCATTTTTCAAATCATTTTTCTCAAGAAACATTCAGGGCCGGTATGTTGTCCGTTTCCCCCCACCCTTACTTTGGGAAGTATTTGGAATGGAGGGATCACTAAGGGTATGGCCCCTCAGATATGTTGATACTGATTTCTGACGGAAGTTGTTGGCTGACAGCTTGGTGTCCGTTATGTTGTTGGAAGGTTTTTTTTCAACACAAAGGCAAGAATGTGCGATCTAATTGCGAGTCATTTTGCAAAACGTCAAACTCTCATTTCCTCTTCCTCACTCTCTCTCCCCCTCTGTCCCTTACACACACACACACTATTGTGACTGCTTACACACACTCACATGCAGACACACGTACCATATGGTGCGTGCTCACACACACGTTTGTATTACTATACTTTTGAGGACCTTCCATTGGCTACTTTCAATCCCTACCCATAAAATAGTGGGCTTATCATCTGAGATAGAGATTAATATGGATCAAGTTTAACCTGTTATGGGATTATTACTCTAACTGGTTCTCACAAGCATAGCAAAATGCACGCACACACACACACACACACACACTATTGTTTGCATGCAGAGCAGGAACTGTTCTGAGCACTTTATAACTTCCAGGTGTACGACTGACATTGGCAGATGGACTCTCCTGAATCCTCGCATTGCTACACAATTCGTACAGGGATTCAACCACAGCCGGATCTGCGCTCTGAAGCAAGGCGAAAGGCCAAATGTCAGACAAAACCGTACATCAAAAATTACATTCGAATTCACTGGCATCCAATGTAAATTCCAAAAGTTAGCTAGCCCTCAGATTCACTGCGCTCACACAGTGACTCTTTCATTATCTCATGCCTGAGCTGTTGGGCTTTTAGGCTTATTACTGTAGGCAAATGGGGACAAAATCTCTCTTTAATTACTCGGATTCCCCAGTGGGCCACGGCGGCGTTCTCAGGGAGCTTAGCGGTGGCTTTCCATGTAGCTCTCACTACATACTGGCTGGGGAGATACAACACATGCTGTTCTCTGCTCTCGCACTCTCCCTCACCACTCTCCTCATCCCACTCTCTCTCTTCCCTGCTCGTTTTCTCTCTCCACCTCCCTCTCTCAAACGCCCCTTTTTTTAATTTGCTTTACTGGCACGATAATGATTGGATGATTTCTCAGCAAGCATAAAACAAATTCATTTTGACAATTAATTCATTACAACCATTCAATAAAAATATATAACATTTCAATTCGCTTTTGACCACTTATATTAAAAAATAATTCAATAAAAATCATTTTAAAATCTGAGCATGTAGAATAGTGACTCGGCGGCCACTTTTAAAAACACAATGTGATGGAACTATTTCCAATAGGGCTATGAAGCCATTTACCTGATTCTAAAAAGTGTTACCTCACCTAATAATCTGGTTTACATGTGACAAGTATTCACATAGAAATGACAAAACACTGCCAGAACGACGTGAGCTACATCACCAACTGTCCACTTTCTGACACAGTAAACTGTTTCGTCTTCAGCCCTAGCCTTGACTCCAAAATACTCTGAATTGTAGCTTGATAAGAGCCAGTTCAGTTAACCTGAACAAACAGATACTATCATTAGCTGGCTTGTTAGCTAGCTATCTCAATATCTAAAACCCAAAATCAATCAGATTTATTTGTGGTGAAATGATCGTTTCCCAGTCGTAAATTAACCCTGTATAAAATTCTGTTGAGGCGGCCAAGTCGTAAGTTTAGAAACACAATGAACTGTTCACGACACAACTGTTTCACAAGAGCTGCGGTCCACAGCACAACTACACCAACATAATCAGAGCATGGTGTTTACATGGGTCCTGCCTTTGCTCTTAATCACATTACAATCACTTTTTTGTGTGCATATAAACATGGTCAATGACTTTTAGATATGAGGCATATGGTGGGTTCACTGACTTTTCTATTATGTTTCTGACTGGTTCCCAGAGATTGCGCAGCTATAGAAGAGCATCTCATGTTTTCTCGCATTGTCATGGATTTGTCTGTGAAGGTTTCAGATTCTTTGTATATTGTGGCACCCCAGGGAAGTCAAGTGACGATTCGAAGGGCAGATACACAGCACAGATCACAAAACTCAATCTAGCAAGGGGGCTATGCCGCAGCCTCCCTGGCTGCTGTCTGGATCGTGTCTCTCATCCACTGCAGATTCCACTCCTCAAGATGGCTGACTGCTGTCTGAATGTGACTGCTGTCTTTTTTCCCCCCAGTTTCTCTGTAGCCAATGCCTCAGTCTGCCACAATGTGACTATTCCTAGTGGAAAACTTTGCTTGTTTTCCTTTTGTATTTTTCACATAGTTCCACTTGGGAAAAGAGAGAGCACGGTTTGTCTTCCCTATGATGATGTGTCTCTACTGCCAGACCACTCACAGGGTCCAGGTTGATTTTGGCTCTCTCGTCCAATCAACAAGCGGCATTCAAAGATGAACCCAGTTTATACCGAAGACTTCCACTACAACACACACACTGTCGAGCATGTTTCTGATCACTCTTGATTGAGAAAATTCCAGTTCAAGTGCCTCGTCCTCATTCTAAGCCTATCCTAGCTACAGATTACCCTTGTATTTCTAGTTGATCATCGAGAGGGGGTAAAGTGCACCTGGATTTCAAAAGGACGTTCGTTGTAACATGTGTGATTTCCGTACATACACAGGCGATGGTACAAATAATAACCCTGCCTTGCTGGGTAATAATGATGACTTATGGAGAAGCAAAGCCACCGTGACGACTCTCCAGTGCAGGGGAACCTTCAAACCCTCTACCGTCTGTGTCTATTCTCTTCATGAGCTGTAGTTTCATCTGTGAAATGAGAATGCAAATCATATTTAGTAGTGTGCGAGTGTGAACTGGCAAGGCAGAACATTCAATTCAGTCTGATATTACCAACAAGGAAAGGGAGTGGGAAAAAGTAAAGCCCTGTGCCGTGTGGTTGTCACAAGTCCAACAGTACAATGCCAGTAATACAGGATGAAAAAGGTTTATTCCGCCGATTTCCACACTCATTTTTTCCCCTGAAAAAAATAACGTACAACTCTATTTGGTTCTACTTTATATGGTAATACTGTATATTCACACTCGGAGGGGGACCATTTTAGAGACATTTCTTATAGACGATTTATGTGAAATCGACCTTTATGTGTCAATGGTTACCTGATTCGCAGCAGCCCGGAGCAGATATCAATTTAAAAGTGGTTTGATTTTGAGAAATCATAGGGAATATAAGTGTTGTTGTCATTAAAAAAGATGATGATGATGATGATGATGATGATGATGATGATTATTATTATTATAAGAATGCATACATATATACTGTACATACGCAGCTTTCTATCTCAGTTTCTATCTCAAAGCTTTGGCACAAATTAGCTTTTCCATCACCTTTTCCATGCCTTGTAATCTTGGTTGTGTAAAATGGTGTGAACATTTTTTTTTTTTTTTTGAGGGGAGGTGAGGTTGCTGGTAATTATGCTGAAGAACCTAACTTGAAACTACCTCGTGGTCATAACACCATGAAATATATGGAGTTTCAAGGCACTTTAGTGATGCAGGGTGTCACACTGTTTGAGTATCCATGAGATGGGGCATTATGTTAAACTCTGACATACGGGTGACGTATTTAACTGGTAATCCCGAGCACAAACTAGACTAAACTTTTTTTAGCCCAACGTCATTCCAGATTTAGCGTTTCCATCCAATTTTCGAAATTGGAAGGCATTAGTGCCGGTCTGAGCAGATTTTCGGTTGGTAGGGAGCAACATTTGGCACTTGCAGTGCGACTGGCTGTCTATTGAATTTTGGGCTCTAAGAGAAGGCCAATGTGTGATTTTGACTCAATTTTATGTCTCCTGGACTTGCTGCCTTGGACCATCAACGCCAAACACGATTGATTTGTAAAACAGGCGTCTGAATGGACTCCACTAGTGTGCAATGGTCAGCAGTAGGTTCCAAGAATCAATACACACTTGTTGAGCTTGTGTAAAGCTCCTTAGTGTTCACAGCTTTACAAGTGCATAGCAGGACATGTTGAGAATACATTTTGAGACACTTTACTATGAAATTGCCTGTTTTATAAGTCAAAAAATCTGTCCCCAGCATAAGACAAAGAGGATGTTTCCCTGATAACTTTGTGCAGTGATCAGAGCGCCAAGCTTGTGGGTGATGGGGGTCTCATGGATCCAGAAGTGACCGGAAGATTGCTTCCAAACTGGCTGGGGAAATGAATACTGCTCCCCCCTCCTTCTGTAACTACTATCTAACTGAAAACTGAGGTGCACAGTGTGTATCTGTATGAATGTGAGGCACTGCGTTGCTGGAATAGAGTATGCATACTTAGCAAAACTTCCCTTGATGCAATTTAAAAAAAAAAAATCACAGAGTGCTTGAGATGAGTTACAATGGCTACATTAAGAAGGCCATTTGTAAAATCATGCAGGTCATCCTCTGCTGTACTTTATGATCTCAGACTAACAAGGAAGACAAGGTCATCTAAATCACTGCCGATGTGGAAATAATGTCTGGTGTTAGTGTTGGATAAGGCTAGAGATCAGGTTACTGAATTGAAACAAATACCTGTATAGGATGGATTTAACTATATAGTCAAGTCCCCTTCTAGTGACCTTATCAGCAATTTCAAACATAGATGAACCATTCTTGAATTTGGATTTCGATGGGTGGAGCTAATCGTGAAATCACTTTTTGAGGAGCTTTAAAAAACATCAGCACCCCATTGAAATTTTTAGAAGTCCATGTCAGAAAGGGATGTCTGATTATTTCCACCACACAATCCCAGTCAAAAAGAGGCCCGGGGTGCACCAGGGGAATCTGGGTAGGGATGCACAGCTGTGCTCGAGTCGATTGGCAGGAAGCAGTCGGTGCTCCTACTTTGCCTTGTAAATTGATGATTTGCTTGCAAGGCTTGTTTGATTTATTTTATTTTTTCAATGTTTGCAAGGTTGCTGGAGGGGATCTATGATAAATGACCAAATCAACCACGATGAATTCACCCTCCTGAAGTATTTTAATAGTGTCTTTGGTAAGAGTATAAAATAAACTCACTGAGTTGCAAACAACCAGCCTGCTAATGATGTTGCGAATGTATTTTCTTACATGGTAAGTAAAAAACGTATTTACCTCTAGTCTGTCTGTAATTTTTCATGTGAAGTTCAATTTCCTCCCCTTTCATAAAGGCGCATTACCAGACCTCTATCCTGTCTGCTTCAGTACTTTCTAACAAGGTAATGGGCCTCCAGTGATTTGACCATGGAGGATGGGGAAGCTTTCAGTGAGAAGCAGAATAAAAATGCCTTTTAATTTGTTGATCACTTGTTCAAAACATCACCAACCACTTTGGATGTTTTGTTAGAACTTGTACATTTATGAAGAGAAATAATGATGAGATTAAAATGCAGAATTTGACAATAGGTTCTGCAGAACTACTCTGGCAGTGTGTTAAAGCAGCTGGTCCCAATCAGTAGCAACACGGTAGTGCAAGACAGAACTTATTCCGAAGAGTAAGTTGTACTTTTTTACATTTTCTCAAAAACAACTGGTCCAAATTACCCCCAGGTTTTGTTTGGTGTCTTGGAGTGCTCTCTGGAGAATTCATTAGCCACCACGATCATAGACCAGAAAGCTGGTAAACTCGTGCATGAAGCAGGCTACCTCCCCGTGTCCTGATCGCACCACCGTGCCTATGCGTGCCAGTGGAGAGAGACGGACAATGCGAGCTGTGACAGCATAAGATTAATCCAATGAACTGAGATTCAACCCACACCATTGTGTTTGTATGACATGAAACCTTTCGCAAATTATCCGTAAATTTGTCGTATTTATGTGCGTACGAAAACACCAACGTGGGATTCATGAAACGTTCGGGAAACCTTGATTTGTGTGTAGAAGAGGTGTATATTTGATGAATGCCAATCGTTCGTAAATTGGATGGCGTGCCTGTTGAAGCCGGTTTGCAGGTAAACGCTGTTCAACACCGTAAAAGGCTGCAGACTGGAGGGTTGTGTGCAAGTAAACCACGGAGGAAAAGAGGGAAAAGAGGAACTTGGCTGAAATGAAAGTGTTATGCACATGAGAACAAACAGCGGAGTTTTCAGAAGCACGCCATTTCAGCCTATAAGGTCTTTTTTTTTCTACAAGGCCACTGAAACATCTCGTTGTTGTTGAGGTTTGGCACTACTGTACTTGATTTTTCATAAAGAACAAGCTGTTCTAAGAGCCTTCCTGCATGTTTCCAAACACACATAGGATTTGATCGTACCAACGAACAAATTCAGAAAGAACAAAATGATGAATCAGACTATGTTCGTAGAAACGTTCGTACGAACGCTTTACGATCAAATCTGATCGTACGCATGTTTCTTGAATGAGGCCCAATGAGTGCACCAGCTGGTTGAATCATTTGAATCCCTCCTCACGTTTCCTGCCGAACATAAAACACAAGCTCAACTGAAGATACAAGGGATGAGTAAGCGAATAACTCAACAGAATACAAAGGGATGAGAGGGGAATACGTTATGCTGACGGCCTGTGGCTTGTTATTGAAACCATACCGCTGGCAGGAAGCTCCTTGCAGATTCACACAGACATATGGTTGGGAGAAACTGGGGGGCCGCTTTATATGTGTGTGTGTGTATGTGTTGGGGGTTGGTTTTCTCCATCACTGGCATTCCAACAGATCAGCCCAGAAAGGAAAATCTAAAAACAGATTTCACATATCGTGTGTGAAATTGTGATTGACAGTATTGCTTGCCAGCATGCGGTTTGATTCTAAAAAAAAAAAAACACAAAACATTGTATCAGTGCAATTCTAGGATGCTGTCAATCATCTTTTTGTTCAGAGAAAGCTCTCATGTCCCCTACATTTTTCTTTTCTATTTGTTTCTGTGTGTGTGTGTTTTAGGTGGGAACCCAAGTTTTTACCTTTTTTTCCCAATTTCCAACCTTTTCCTATAATTTGCCAAGGTCACATTCATCCAGTTATCAAACAAGCCATGTGAGACTTTCTAACTCAAACCCTAGAACAGCAGCAATAACAACAACTACTATAAAGCAGCAGCTGTCCACGTTGTTTGTCTTGCATCCTTGAAATGACGACACAGAGCATCTATTCATCTCACACACAAATCTGGTCTTCGCCACTGAATGAACTCTGTATTCTCTATTGTGTACAGTATGTGCATGTGTCAAACATGCATCTGGGTGTGCATATGTGTCACTGAGTGCATGTGTACTCTTTAAGGTGATAGTAGGCGCTCTGTCAATCTGTTGCGAATCTCTGTGTGAACCCAGAAAGACACCGCAGGGTGCTGACTGAGCTCAAACCTTTTAGCTGACTCAAGGTGTCGCAGCCAGACCCACTTTGCCAAATGCCAGACAGATGTATCCTCTTCCATGCCTGATTTGTTAGCGCCTGACCAAGGCAAAATAGCAGTTAGACACCGAAAAATGAAAGAACGATAACACAAAGAGCGATGGATGTGACTTTTTTCTCAAGTGATCTTTCTCCTTTCTAGAGCTATTAAAAACGTCCGACAAGATAGTTTCCGCCCCGGCCCAGCTCAGCATTTTCTTTCAGCCCATTTTCAATGGCAATACCATTTGAAGAGTTTCATTCCAAAATGAGGTGTCCATCAGTTGAAAACACTGAGTGTTTTCTTCTAAAATTTGTCCTCTTCAAAAATAGCAAAACTAGCATGTCATTGGCTAATAGAACCAGGCGTCATGCACACTATTGATAAACCACTTAGTGTGTGTGAAATTTTAAAAAAATACTGAAATACTTAAGTGGCTAAATGCATTTAGTAGTTTGAACGGCATTCTCTCATTATTGTGTCATTGGTTAGTAGCCACAAGCAATAAAGATTAAAAAAAGTCTACTTTGTGTTTTAATTTGGTCCAATTTTGGAATTCCCAGGCTTAAGTTGTTGCAAAACCTTACAAAATCTTTCCAGTGGACCTATAAGTAATGCATTAAAAGCATTCAGAAGTGGAAACTACTGTAAAATATGTATGGAGAAAGCGGCTCACAAGGGGATACAGGATTCAGTGCCAATGGTTATCACCATGTAACTTGCAATGATATAGTGAGGGAAAATTTAGAAAAGTGAAATTCTGTTGTCTATAGACTAGATTTTGACATCCTCAACATCAGCTCAATGGATCGTAAGATGATTCAACAGCTATTTGAAATGAAATGTATGGCAAAAAGGCAGTGGGGCATTTAAACTCCAAGGGGGCACAAGCTACAAATTGCCAACTGTTTACCTCTCAGCATCTAAATATGGTTAAAAAAATATGAATGAGGCAACAAAGCTTTTAAATTAGATCCTCCTGGCAGCCTGGTGGCCTGCGGTCAGTCTCGACTCGCCACTCTAATCTTCACGATCTTTGTGGTCCTGATGTGGAAAAACAGGCAATCGATAAGCAACTGTCGTTTTCATCCCTCGTCCTCCTCGTTCTTCCCTCTCGCTCTCTTTCTCGCTGTCTCTTACTGACCTATTTGTAGACCTGATGTGGATCATTTCTGTCTGGTGATTGATGACACTGAATGGAAGCCAGATTAACAAGAAAAAAAAAAGGCCAAGAGGTTACGCCACTGTGCATTGAGATTTAAAAATTAAACCGACAATGTAAATGCAACACCCTTCTGGGACTTTTACTCACTATTCTGTCTTTAAAAGGCTTTGTTTTAGACTTCTAAAAGAAAAAACCTAGAGGAAAATAACAATTCCCTGCACCTTTAAAATACTACCATTAGCGCCACCAATGGGCTAAAGGGCATTTGGTACCAAAGTGTGAATGTTTCTCCCTCTCCTCCTCCGGCGCTCTGCTCAACAAATAGATGGCCGACGCATTTATCTATTGAGACAGTAAAAACTCTATCACTGGAACTGTTTTCACACATATGATTACTCACATGCCCTCAGAGGATGAGGATGATGAGACTTAAGGTGTGGTGGAAGTGATGTTGGGCTGGAGATGGCACTGTTCAGATCGAATAGAGAGGCGATGTATGACCTGGTGGACCACCTTTCACAGGATCTTGACACAGTCACAAAACCGGAAATCACCAGTAGAAATTAGTTTTCTTTATATTATCTTTATTTATTGTGTATATTATCTATTATACATTTGACTTGGAAATGTTGGAGACTTATGCGCCCTTTCTCCACTCCTTCACAGACATACAGAAGAAACGTTTTCTTTATCCACAATTTGTGTTCCACAATTTAGTTTTTTACAATGACTACAAACCACAATGACTACAAATTTGAAAGTAATTTATCTCATCATACGTTTAAGCTGTTTTAATATTAATAGTGACTATCGTTGTCCTCCAATATACTAGGACGGGATCAGCTGCATTTTTAAAACGATTCATGAATTTCCTCACAGTGGAAATGCCATTTTGGAGTGAAAGCCATGAAATAGGCCGTGTGCATAAAGGGTTTTGTTTCCTGGCTTTACACCATTAGATGTCAGAGAGTGGAAAGTGTCTAAACATTACTGTGGGATGAAATGGGAGAAGGTAATGGCATCAACCAGAGGGCATCATTACCTATTCCAGATAGCAAAGTGTCATCAACATCTGCTCTCGCCTGTTGGGAAACCGTGTAACAGTGGGTGCATTTTGCACTGAGGGATGAGATGGGAGGAGCGAATTACTTACACTAAGCCAGAGGGAGTCATGGTTATGAACCTGCACGGTTTACAAAGGTGGAAAAAGAGCTGAAATATTTGACTCAAGTGGATGTTCTTCAGTTATAATGTACTCAGGTCAGAGAGTAAATTTTAGCAACTTTGCAAATTGGCACCTCCCAATGGCAGCAAGAGGTAACTGTTTGAACTTGAGTAAGCAGAAATCCTGTAACATGATGTCAGTAAACCGCTCGCTCACTGCTGTTTAAGAGACAGTTTTGTATTTTGGTGTTTTGGTATTTTGGTATTTTGTTTGAGTTTCAATTCGTCACGTCCTGTGGAATTTCATAGGGTGAAACTATGGCATCTCAGTTATGAATTGTGTATGTCTTTCCAAAAAATAGCAGAATACCTGTTTTGGCACTGTCATTGATGGGACATTCTCAAAGGTTTTGGAATAGTTCATTTCAGTATTTCAAAATTACACTTTTAAGACTAAGATAGTAACAGTTTGACCAGGCTTTTAGAAATTCCTTTCTGTTCTACTAGCCCAGTGGGCTAGTGCCTAAAATCCCATTGGTTCCCAAACCCAGCAGAAAATATTACTCTTTCCCTGCTCTTTGTGTGCATCATTTGCCCTCTGTCATCACATGCAGTGTGGCTAATTTCAAAATATATTATCAAGATCAGGGGAACTGTGTGTGTGTGTGTGTGTGGTGTGTCCACTTGTATGTACTGTATCTGTGCTGGTTCCAAATTTGGCATTCATTTGCTCTCTCCCCGACCCCCAATAGAAACACACACACACACTGTCACTGAACATCAGTAATTACTGAATACATTAGAAAGATCAGAAGGTTTTCCACGATCCTCGGTGAGACCGGGCCAGCTGTTTGTGCTCCGAGCGTTCTTTGGTCTCTGCATAATCATTGGAGCACCTTTGCGTAGACGGCTGCTGAGGCTGCGTTTCCTGTGATGAGCGGGCGAGGGGTGAGCGTTTCTTCCTTTTTTTTTTTTTAGCTTGTGTGTGCCTCCTATCCTGGAGTGAAGTGATTATTACTGGCAATGTGCCAGGACTTAGGAGCTGCTGCCATCCAGATTCTATACAATATGAAGCTGGAGCTAGATTACTTCCAGCTCTAAAAGGATCATCTGACACCTCATCTAAAGAGGCAGATGAGGCGAGAGCAACACTGTTGGAGATGGATCACTAGTGAATGGCAGGAAGGCTGAGATGTGCGATACCAATGAGACGCTTAATTACCCTTAATTCAAAAAGGATCAACAGATATTCCACATAAGTTTTAGAAAGGACTATTGCAAAACAGACAGATGGCAATATCAAAACCAAAAAAAAGGACAAGATTGTAGCAAGTGGTGAGGAGGAATTGATAGACCTTAGCCATACTTTAGTTATTTTTTTCACAGCAGGAACAAATATGTCTTGGCAGAGCTGGGGAACTGCTCAATGTGTTTCTAACACAGGATTGAAAGTGCATTTTGACTTTGAAACTATAACCTTGCTGACAGATCATCTCCTTTGTCAACTAGATGCAAAAGAAGCCCTGGAAACGTCTGTTTTGGGGGAGTGTGAAACTGAGTGATAGTGTTGTTTAGCCGGTTATGGAAACTGGGCAATTGAAACGCTATGGGATGAACTACTCGGGTAGAGGCCTATATCACAGAATTATTGGTGCCATTATGGAGCTCATAGTCAGTAATAGCTATTATGACTCTAATGGCTCAGATGTTTGATAGGGCAAGAGTAAAACTGACAGGCACTAGATATTGATTCTGCTCAGGCATTCATAGTGGCTGTATGTCAGATAATGGCTTAATATGCTTGCAGGATTTGTTTTCCTTCGCGATCATAATTTCAAATATTTTTTGGAGACGTGGTTCCTTCAACTATTGACCAAGAATCAAAATAGTTCACAGTCCCCCTTATGGTCGATCTTCACACGTCAATAGCATTAAAAAAAAAACATTTTCATGTGCTTTCAGTGGTGGCAAGTTTCTCCTTTGAGTCACACCAAAAAATGTTTAAATACCCTTATGTTGAGAGACTAACATGGACACTGAACACAATAGGTTACTGCCATGTTGAGAGGATGAGAGGTTGAGAAGCATATTCCAGTTACTCTTGTTTGTTTTTACTCTTTGTGAAGCAAAAAGCATGTATTTTTTTTTAGATGCATAAATCGCGACGTGATAAATGTGATAAGTTGCACGAGAGAGTAAAAATGACCTGTGGCCGTGTCACATGTTAAGCTCAAACAATTTTCAAAGGTTTTTCGCGTCTTTGAAGCACCTGAGCCGTGGGGTAGCGGCACCGTGTGGTGAAACGGGAATACCATGACCTCCAAGCCAAGTGAAGTGGAAGGTGATGGCAGCTCCTTGAAGCTGGTATGAGAGGCATTTCTCGGCTGACTCTTTGACTAAGCTCCATTAAACACTCACACACGCCTGCACACCCAAGCAAGTACATGCACACACTCATTTCACCGCACTCCTATTTGGGCATTTGCTGTAAAGCGTTCCCCATCCCCTTCCTCTCTCTCTCTCTCTCTCTCTCTTCCACTTTTCTCCATCTCTTCACATGTTTTTCACAGTAACACCCTTTTTTTCTCCCCCTTGTGCCCTTTTACAGCTTGAGTTCAGCTCATTTATGTCCTCCATGATGAATGTGTCACACCGGCAACACTTAAGCGGAAACACACACACACACATACACATACACGTGCGCGCACACACCATTCCCTGCGTCAGCTTGCCACAATATCCTGATAAATCGTTTTTGGTGTAGGTGCTTTTTTCATTAATATAACCTCACAAACCCACAGCTTTCCAACATATAACAAAGAAAATAGAGTAGAAAGGAAGGAGTAGAGTATTAAAAAGTGGAGAATGGAATAGAAGTCAATTTTCCCTGGGAGAAGCTCAGGTGTTTCTGTATACCCAGCTGTTAATTTGGATACATTTTTCCTTTTACCTCAAAGTTCAAGGTATTTTTTTTTCCCACTTCATATATTGATTTCCCAGCAGGGAGTATCTATATTCAGCAATGTGCCACTTAAAATGATGCATGACGGGATTATAGGTCCCTGGTTTGCCATATCCCACTGTTATCCATTCCCTTTGCTTCTCTTGCTATTATAGGTATCGGCATTTAAAAATGAAATAAACGGAGTAATTTCCTTCTTTCTTGACTTTGTTCTTTAGTGCTCACCACATTGTTGTTTACATCCATCCACGACAACTAAAAAAGCATATAATCTTGAACATGGGGGCTTTGAATTAAAAATTGAAAAAAGAGCTGCGCTATAGAAAGCTCATTGGTTGAGTTAAACATCAATGGGCGGAGCCAAAGAACCACAGCGTTTTGGAGCGCAAGTTAGCTAACTGGCAAACTTGAATGTAAAGAAGGAACTGATCAAAATATGAATAAAAATATGAATGGGAATGACCTGTTTTATTCATTCATTCACTCTTGACAATGGCGTTCATGATCTTGGAAGGTCAGCTAGGCTAACTAGCTAACCTAGATAGTTTAAGTATGGCTAGACTGCATTTTTTCAGTTACTAGCAAAAGTGCTAATCCTCCTAATATGTGTTACTTCCTGTTTTACTGCCATTAAAAACAGCTGTGATTCTTTGGCTCCGCCCATTGCCGTTTAACTCAACCAATGAGATTACTTCTGCCCCCAGAGCAGCTCTGCCTCTCAGAAATGATTGCCTCTCAGAAAATCTGTTGACCACATGAGGAGCTGAGAAGGGATATACTCTGGAGTAGAGTCACTGCTGCTTCGGCTCAAGAGGAGCCAAGCTGAGGTGTTTTGGGCATTTGCTGACCAGGGGATTTCCCGCTGGAGTTGTAGTTGGCATGTCCCGCTAGGTGGAGACCCCGAGGTCAACCCAGGCTGGATTATATCGCTCAGCGGGCCGGGATACAAGTGGGACTCCCCCAGGAGGAGCCGGGAAAAGGGACGTCTGGTCTGCTCTTTTAGACCTGCTGCCCCAGTGACCCTTCCAAAAGGAGTGAGAGAGAAAAATGGATAAAGGAACAGATGTTGTCAGCACTGCTCAGATGAAGGAGAAAATGAGAGCAGCTCATGATTCCAGAAAGGAGGATCTCAGTATGCAAAACAATATCTATGTGCATGATGTTAATGCGTATTAATTCTGATTTTTGTCATCTCTTTCAACATTTTCCTTTTTGGAGTGCTTCTTTTGTCCTGTGTGGAACCCATGTACCTGAATTATACTGCACCTCCTCAGGCCTCTGTTTTCAGAGTGCTATGTGGCGTCACAGCTCAAAAGTAAAATAAAGTAAATTAATAAATAAACCAAATAAGAGTTGAGATATACGCTAAGACAATGGGGAACATGACCTGTTGCTTAAGATTTTAAGCTGTCTCCATCCTTCCTCAAGTGCTTTTTGAATGATTGATATGTTATATCCAGCATCGTATACACCTCTCATCTGCCAAATAGGACCAAGAGAAGAAAGAAACGAAGCTGCAGTTAAAAATAACATTCTCTTCAAGAAGCTTTTTCCTTAATCATCCTGACGCTGGTCTAGTTCATCGTTACGTTCTTCCGAAGACAATTATCAGAAGATGATTTCAAATACGTGTCACTTTAAAGTGTTCTCGGTTTAACGTGCCAGCCAGTAACACAGCTTTGATAAGTGAAACCGACAGTACCATAAGTTTTACCAGGCATTCATCAATATTTTCTTTTTGGAAATACAAATCAAATAGAAATACAAATCCTCCAGGAAGGGGGTGTGTCTTTAAAGCCAAGTTCAAAGCCAAACGTTAAAACCAAAGACTGGAGCGAGAGCGAGGGAATGTTGCCGTAACGGCCAGACCCAACACACATTCAAATCTAAGTGCAAATTACTCAATTCATCACTTTAGTTGTAACTTTCAAAACTTGGCTGTAATGGATAGATTTGATCTTCTTTGTGGCTTTTAACGTTTCAGCGTCTCAAGTAAATAATTACATGTTTCGAAATTGTGGCAAGAGCCCATAATTCACTGCCATGCCGCTATCTTGAGCCAAGCCAGCTCACCCGGCGTTGACTCCCGTTTTAATACATGATTTGATTGACAGACCTGACTACCATCTCGAGATTCACATACCTAAAATGCAGCCAATGTAGCAGGAATAAGCCCCCGCAGAATGGCTTCAAAAACAAAGAATTAGTGATGAAAATTGGCTTCAGGCCGCATAGGAAAGAAGAACAGAGGCTGGATCTATTTCTTCTAAAAGAATTCTTCATTTTTATCCAATCTGGCAAGTTGACACTAAACAGATTCTTATCTAAGGCAACAACATGGGGGAATCATTGCAGGGCAGGAGAGAGAGATTCATTAGTCTACATACTTACATCTGGGAGCTGCTCAGTACTATCTAGACTACTGTAGTCTTGTACTACCAGCCACAGTGCAGCTCGGCTGGTGCAGTAGCGAGGTTAAACTCAAGGACAATTCAACTGTCGTTGAGGGAGGGCTATTCTTTCATTTTTCCCTGTGCAGATTCACCAAACCGGCCCGAGTATTCAAACCATTTACTTACCTCGCAAGCTCCCTTATCAACACTGCAGAGAATGGAACTATTGTACATCAGCCATGACTAATACATCACACACCACAATGTTATCAACGCTCTGCCGCGACAGCGTGAATAAGGGCCATCAACATTTTGTCAGTAGGACCGAAGAAAGTAAAACTTTCCTTTTCTTTCATTTTTGGAAATCAGGACTAAAAGCAGAGCGAAGAAGGTTGGTGGAAATGTTATCGTGATGGCCGAGCGTAAATGGTAAATGATAAACCCTGTGTTCCTTTAACATGGATGCCCTCTGTTGCATAAGACTCTTTTGTATCATATTTTTGGATTGCAGTGAGAAAATGTGTGCAAAATCACACACACAAATGGGAAAATGTCAAGTCATATATACAGTGTTTATCAATGTTCGTCTATAAAGGTAAATGGAATAACTACATATACACTTTGCAAGCCTGAAAAATCCTGGCGCATATTGCTTTCAGACAGTTTTTAACAAAGGCTCACAATTCCCACCATTACTCACAATTCATGAAATCACTGCAATCACGTTGCAAAATATAGCTCATCAGGCGGCAGAGGAATATTTTTGCCACTCCACATGGAGCCGGTATCTAACATTTGATCACAACTGGGATCCAAATAACCACCTTGAGAGAAGTGGAGCGTTAGCGGTGATGTTTAGTTCATGATTACCAAATGTTGCTCCGTGCTGAGGATTAGAGGACGTTTCTTCAGAGAATGTAATTACTGTCTGACATTTGTCTCCATACTGACATTACCCATAATACACAAGGGTACATTACGGATGAGGAACAAACTTGCAAAGACAAAAGTGCATCTAACTGCACGCATGCACACTCGTTTACTGTGCTCACCACTATGAAACAGGAAAATAACATGTGGGGAAATTACACTGGGGTCATGCTGGCTTCCCTCCATGAGAAGGGAAAACCAACCTTACTTTCTGCTGCGATGAAAACTCGGTAAAATTGGCAATAAAACACAGTTTGTTTGCTCTGTTGAAACAATCTCAGGGAGAATAAGCAGCAGGGTGCCTACTTATGCTGTTCAAAACAAGAGATACATACAAACCGTCAGTCTAAAGTGATTCTGTTACATGATTGGAGAGAGCTGGCGGGCGACTGTTCAATAAAACATTATTAGATTCCCTGTTGTAAAATTCTAAATGCAACCGACACCGCGGGCCAAAGAGGGGGGATTAAGACCCAGAACTGTAATCCACCTCTGAAACAATCTTTAAAAATGACTCCTTACATCAAATCAAAATGTGGGAGAAGACAGCATGTCCCTTGCCGGCTTTGCAAAGTCCAAACGCAAGACGGCTGCGCTTGCATTTCTCTTTTTAATATATTGTAATATTAAATATATCATATGACGTGAGAATGGAGATGGAGAAGCAATACCATTCACAATCGCACACACCATTCGCACCTACAGCGGATATCCATGTTGAAGACTTTTTGATGGATACTATTTCCTCTTGTACTACAGGAAAGGAAGGAAAGGAACTTTATTTGTCACATACACATACATGCAGTGAAATGCTTTTTTCGCATACCCCTGACTAGATATATACACACACAACCTATTACACCACACACATGCATTTTTCAGGTCAGAGGTCAGAG
>OOFE01050849.1:8341-23341 GCA_900323365.1 Monocentris japonica | reverse complement strand
ACTGTGTTTCACTAATAAAGTCACACATTGTTATCGTGCTTTCTAGGTAAGAGGACTGGGAGGGGTAGGGAACACTAATAATAACCTTACTGCATTTTATAATAATATCACTGTAGATTTGTATCATTTCTAAGCAAATACATTCACTTGCACAGTCCACACACTGTCTGCTATCACAGTATTTAGGAGATAAAGAGCTAGGATTGTCATGTCGATTATAGTCAGGGATGTTGTTCAAAAGATGGTTTGAGTTCTTGTTTAAGCTCACTGGACCCCCGGGTTTTAGGCGGTACACAGAAAGAGAGGTTCCTCCACACCTAGCCCAAAATCAAAACCAGCAACCGGTCCACTGCTGGGCCATGGCGGGTTTCCAAAGCTGACTCCTGCCAAACTCACAGGCAAAAATCAATGAATTCTAGGTTACTTCCCCATGTCCTGCACCACCACATAATTGGCAGTCGCATCTTCCTGGTTTTCACTCGCAAAAAGCCAAATTAATTTTAGCACACCTCCTACACTGTACCAAGACCCAAAGAGCAAAGGACCAAGTATGAGGAAGGGGTACGAGTAAGGAGGAACACGCAACTGTTTGTGGCCAAGGATTCGTGAGAGCTGTTGTGTGAATGTTAATAGGGAGGAAATTGGTTGTTTAAGGCCCTTTTTTCCACTCAGACAGAAAACCACCACCAGCTTAGAGTGATTCCTGCTTTCTTGCTTGATGTTGAAGGGTCAATCAACATTATGATGTACTGCCAGAGGGGCCACGTTGCCTCCTTAGCAACCCTTCTCTATATTTTATATGGATCTGTCACTGTCCGGTCTCCCAACTGGGAGACCAGCTGCCTCGTCCCACCCTATTTCACTGGTCATGTCAGACTGCAGTGTCACTCATGCATAGGGACGAGCCTCGTAAGTCACTTTGGAGCGCGCCACCTCAACCATTAATATTAATACCCTCAATAAAATGTTTGTATCGGCCCAGATATCATGTCACCCCGTGGCAGAAATGCATAGAAATGTGTGTGTGGGTACCCCGTGCTCATCCTGCCAGCGACACTCAGTCATGATCCTGTGCGAAGAGAGTGTTCATCATTCATCACCTTAAATGTGGTGCAAACAGTTAAACAGGTGCGAAGAATGAAGGCGGAACGTTTTATCACTGGAAAGCAAGATCAGGTTTAGAAAGCATAACTACATACTTAAAACAGTTCATAGTGTTTGGAACAAAGAGTGTTTAGAGCTTCTGAGCGTGTTTATGGGTTGCAGAGAATAATGAATTCCCAACAACAGGCACGCACACACACACACACACACACACACACACACATAGAGACACCAAAAGGCAGACAAAAATAACATCCTCTCACAGAGCTGGTATTCAAAATTCAAAGTCACTTGATGCTTTCCACCTCTATAAAGTATCTATTTATTATTTCACATGCACTGAGAATGGTAAATTGAACCCCAGGCTATGTGTCCAAGGCAATGGCAATAACCACTAGACTCTCTTGTCTTTGGTACTTTCAGTGAAGTATGTGCTGCAAACTGGCAGACAGAAGCACAAGTACATACAAAAAAAAAAGTATGCACAAAATCAAACACCCTTGTTTGGAATATATCAACGAAGAAGTCAGAAAAACTCTGGAGGGACCGATGAGCCATCTAAAGCCCTGACGGATAGATTTCAATCATTTCACGTACATAATGTCTTTCTTTATAATTGCAACCTTGTCACTGCAAAAAGAGAGCAGTGCAACTTGATCCAGTTGAGCCTTTGAGCTTTACAGTATAATTCCATCAAATGCTTATGTCCCGCTGTCCGTCTGGTAGGATTGTTATGAATTTAGCAGTCACAAATTTTAATCAGTAAGTATAGATCAATGAAATCGTATGAGATTTGATCGTCTGTTGCGCGCTAAATCTACATCACGGCTTCGTATGAAAGTGACTTCCTGCTCTATTCAGACATGTTTCTCTGGGATCCTTTCATCTGCATTGTCTTGTTCATGGATATGGGGATTTTCACACATCTGCTGGAAGCAAAAGCCCCAAAATCTGTATCTGATCAAAGCCATATAAGCATCATATGTCAATATAAAGGACATTTTGTTTCTGACATAATGTGGACTTTTATAGCCTGGTGTCTTTGTTCACAATGCCATTGCATTTTGCGAGGCTTAGCATTTGCAGTTAACACCTGAAGGAATCTAATTACCAAGCGACTGGTGTATTTAATCATGCCTCATGAGTTCATGGTGCACCCTGCACTTCATTTATTAAAAGTATTATGATTTGAAATATAGCCATCATTCACTGTCATGGCTCAGGCATCTGTGTGCACCGAAGGTCTCATCTCAGAGTCAAAAGAGTTTTTCGCAATGAACAAATGGAAGTGGTTTATGATTGGGCTGGAATACACACTCAAAGTTGGTGGCCAAATTACTCCATAGCAAGTGTAAAATTCCACAGGGTGAAAAGACACAATTTTGAAGGACAGCTGAACATGCTAGGTGTTGAAGTCTAAAGAAATTAATCTTGAAGGCTGAAGATTCCACACATTGTGAGAATCCATTATTTTTGAGACATACCTGTATATTGCTGGTAGAAGTTAAAGGATAGCTGCGGAACATGCTGTGACATATTATGATGTTATTTATTTTATTGAGACTCATGGCAGCCCAGCACAGATATATGTTATATGCTGTGTCCATTAATTATATCCAGTAGGCTGGTAGCTGTGATTAAATGTGATTACTCAGAGTGGCTGTTGATTTATCCTCTCCAGGGAGGGCAGCAGATGTCTAATAATTGCAGTTACATTGGTCCCAAAGTTATAGTAATACAGCCAACATGCATACACGTCTTCTGCTATCTGCAGCCCAGATGTGCAATTCAGCTCAAGAGTTAGTCTAATCAGTGATGTATCTGAATCATGCATATCTGATTTGCAAACAGGCTGTTTATTTGTGTTGAAAATTGACATATTGTTCTATATGTGTACTGCTACATTTTATGTGGGCAGCTGCAATTTACATCAATCTGGGTAGTGCATGGGAATAGGAAGAAATAAAACTAAGAGTGGCATTTCACTCATGTCTTGTTCATTTTATGGCCAGATGTATGTAGACTTTGGTGGGATGTGCTCAATGTGTTATATGCAGTATATATAGTCCATAGTATATGTATAACTATGGATGACTATGGACTGTACATATATACATAAAACACTCTGAGCATCCACCAAAATTTTATATATACATATTTTGGTGGATGCTTTTACGAGAGTTGCACGTGCACGAGAGTTGCATGTGCACAAGATAGAAATGCAGGAGAAAAACAGAAACACATGAGCTGCAAATGTAAATACTGTGGGTCAGGCAGACAAAACCTTGAATTGTGTTTGTGGGTGGCAGCAGTCGTTTATCCATGAAGCCTATGTAGACACACAGCAATGCAAAATGAATGGACAATGAAGTATAAGAAATATTATGTCTCTTAGTGGCTGAACTAAAACCTACAATACAACGATTTGTGTGTGTGTGTGTGTGTGTGTGTGAGAGTGAGTGTGCGCTTTGGTAAAGCTATCTGATTGAAAGATATTGTTGACATTTATATGTGTAACCTTAAATTTCAAACTTCATGCATTGGTTACAAGGGCCTAGGTGTTGGCAGGCATGTGGGATGGCACAGCCCAGTTACTTTCTCTTTTGAATTATGACTGGGCAGAATTACAACAGGCCAAGACAGGGCCAAGACCAAGACAAATCAGGTCAGTGTCAGAGACGAGACTAGTCCAAGATGACTCCACCCGAGACCAAGACCAAACATAGGTACTACAGTGCTGTTAACATTACTCATGGTTAACGCGGGTTAACACTCCCAGTACTGTGATTCAGTTAGAATTGGTTTTAACGAGGGATACTTTTATATTCCTGGCCAGAAGGTGGGCATTCCCCATCTATGTTAAAAGAAAAATGGCATAAATGTGACATGAACACTTGTGAAAGCTGGCTGTGATAAAACTATTATAAAGCTCCTCTGCAGACATTATTGACATGATAAAAACCAGGTTTCAAGTAAAGTGCTACAATTTCATATCATTTTAAGGGTAAGCGATTCCGTGACTTTCGATCTTTCTCTCTCTAATCACTTCAAAAAATGGAACTGATTCACACTGGTGCTCGGAGGCACCCGGTGCAACATATATCTCCCTCTGCACGGCGTATTCTTTGATGTTGTTGTTTTTGTATGTTGCACCGCCCCATCATTTGAATATCACAGGGAGAGAGGGCTCCTACTCGGCCACTTGCTGCGCCTTTGTTGCCGTGATTAAAGCAGGTGTCGCGCAGGGTTGTGTTTGTTAATGACAGTTTGCATTTAAATAGCTGTCACTTGGCTGTCAAAAGGAAGGGAGGAGGGGAAAATGTGTGTTTCCGGGCCTCCAAAGTACTCGTAATGCATCTGTTTTACATAAGGTTGACCTAGCTTTGCAAATGAGCGGGGAAAGTTTTGCAGGAGTGCACATGGAAAGGACTCTCCACTGATGTTGGCAAGCGATGAAGAGCAAGCTAACCCAATTGAAAGTGGTTCACTTGGAAGCATTCATTTACAGTATAATGCTCATTTGTAGAGATTTCTGTTAACACCAACTTAAAGAAGAGGCGACAAGGGGGGCTTGTGATTAGAAGGACCACTAGGTTTTGGTTCCTGCTGCAGCCAATGTGCTCATTAACAGCAGCGTGTCATGTGGAAGTCCTTGAAGACACTGAACTATGGAAGCCCATAGGGGACTTTATTAAAATGATAATGTAAACTTGAAAATGAAAATGTAATTCCACAATAGCATTATAATTTTCCACATGTGTGTGTTATTTGGTGGTGTCCCGCCTACAGAGAATGATTGACGTCCTAACTGAAGACCCGCCTTGATGAGAGGACTGACAGATTGCATTTTCATTTTCACTGTCACCAAAGGAGCGTGGTGAGATGTAAAGGTAAATGCAACAGACTGGGGGCGCTGTTTCGCTTATTGCGTTTGAATATTGTCCACAGTAGAGCAGGTTAAGTCTTTGAAAATGAAATGTCAAATGCCGTTTTCATTTTCAAATTGTTAGAACATTGCATTTTCATTTTAATTGTGACTTAAATATTGCTTGCGTAAAGGGAAAATCAGGTTACATTGTTTATATTGCATTTTAATTTTCAAATTTGAATTAACATTTGAATATTGTCCACTGTACAGCGGGGTACGACTTTGAAAATTAAATGTCAAATGCTGTTTTCATTTTCAAATTGTTACAAAATTGCATTTTAATTTTAATTGTGACTTAAATATTGCTTGCGTAAAGGGAAAATCAGGTTACATTGTTTATATTGCATTTTAATTTTCAAATTTGAATTAACATTTGAATATTGTCCACTGTACAGCGGGGTACGACTTTGAAAATTAAATGTCAAAAAGCTTTTTCATTTTCATTTTAACATGGTCATAGAACGCCCATACCAGTATGTGGAAATGAAAATTGGATTATTGCATTTTCATTTTCATTTTTACCAAATAACACATACATATGTGGAAAATTATAACGCTATTGTGGAATTACATTTTCATTTTAATAAAGTCCCATATGGGCTTCCATACAGAATCCCTACCAGTTCATTAATTGGGAGTCACTCTGGATAAGAGCATCAGCTAAATGCCTAAAATGCAAAAACCTGTAAAAAAAAAAAAAGAAAAAAAAAAAGAATAGAATGTAGTCTACTCAAGTATCTCACTGAAGGAAACCAATGAGAAATGGTAGCTTTTTAAGTAACTCCCATTCAGATGGAGTGAACGGCACCTTTCCAGAAGCAGTGTTTTAGCTGTTTAATGCACTTTCATTCAGAAAAACAATGCATTTCCAATGCACTTGTACCACTGCTTTTGATATGTAATGTATCATCATATTTCAAGTCATTTTTGACTTGATAGGAGTTACAAAATCACCTATTTGGCATTTATGACATTTGGTAGCCATTTTAGTAGATTTGTCAAAAGACACATTTCCTGTGTTTTTAGATTCAGGGTCTGAAGAAGGGTCTGACTGTGTTCCTCAGAGACCGTATTATGGCACGATGTAGCATCTTCTCAGAAGAAAGTGACACCTTAAAGGTTAGCATGATATCTTCATCAAATCTGGTGATATTGCTGGATTTTTAAATACTGGCAATAATAATAATAATAATAATAATAATAAATAAAAAAGATTCCAACAAACTGTCTGAGGTATTAACTCTAATCAAGGCAACATATTGTGTATATGTATAAGACCCATGTGTCAGGAACAATTGTATTGTCCTTGAAGAGCAAATTCCTGTTTACAATAATGGCGATGGCTCTGTTTGACTGTTTTGCTGCCCTTGATGGGTCAGCAGCGAGCTACGCTCCCAGTCTTTCATTCATGAGCCACTTTCATCATAATAAAGTTGGCGAAACAAAGTGGAGGGGGAAAAATTGCCCTCTGGAAGTAATTAGCGATAATCATCCTGTTGTGTGACCACTGGTGGCATGAGCTTACCTTAACTCTTAATTACCATTTGTTTATGAGCACCCAAGGGTTTTAAAAGTAAAACATAAGCACAAGAAATAGGCTTGTGAGGTGATTTGATTTGGATCAGCCGCATTGTGAAGCATTGGTTATGCAGCTGCCTACAGTGCCACCATGGTAGAACTGGAAGGTTTGGGTTTTGAAGAGCCCTATTTGTCTGATCACTAATCTGGATATATATGTAACATTTATTCAGCAACAGAGCTTGAGGAATTGGAAGTGCTTGTGGGTTTTGGCAGACATGTGTGAATCTTCTCTGACCTTGCAGCCAACTGCTGCCAATATCAGAAAAACACTGTGAGCTGGATGTGTATAGTATAATATAATATAGTAGAGTATATATTATAGCTAGTAAATACAGCCAGATATGTATGTGTCCCAAATCCTCTATCCTTTTGTTTAACAAATACACCGATCAGCCACAACATTAAAACCACTGATAGGTAAAGTGAATAACATCGATTATCTTGTTACAATGGCACCTGTCAAGGGGTGGGATATATTGGGAAGCAAGTGAACAGTCAGTTCTTGAAGTTGATGCGTTGGAAGCAGGAAAAATGGGCAAGCGTAAGGATCTGAGCCACTTTGACAAGGGCCAAATTGTGATGGCTAGACGACTGGGTCAGAGCATCTCCAAAACGACAGGTCTTGTGGGGTGTTCCCGGTATGCAGTGGTTAGTACCAACCAAAAGTGGTCTAAGGAAGGACAACCAGTGAACCGGTGACAGGGTCATGGGCGCCCAAGGCTCATTGATGCACGAGGGGATCGAAGGCTAGCCCGTCTGGTCCGATCCCACAGAAGAGCTACTGTAAAAGTTGCTGAAAAATTAATGCTGGCTATGATAGCTGACCCCTGTCCACCGCCGAATGGTTTTAATGTTATGACTGATCGGTGTATGCACCCACTTTAAATGTAATCCTATTTTATTTTAGCACAGAGAAACCAGGTTGCTTATTACACTCACCTATCGATCGTCTCATCCTGACAGAAGGGAGATTAGCGGTCAACTTTCAACACTTCAATCAATAATCATCTCCCTAATTGGGTATTAGCAACAGGAAAGTGGACTCAACCCTCACATAAACAAGGAAAGACAGCCCAGAATTATGCATCGCAAGGCAGCCAAGGCTTGGCTGTTATTCATCCAGAGCTTATTCTCCTACCTTTAATTTGAAATTAGGGTGCTATTCTTGTTAGGGATCCGGCGTTCTTGTTTTCTGTGAAATATCATAACCAAGAGCTTACTGGAGAATGGCACAAATCCCACAGGACGAGTCGCACGTTTTTATTACTTTGCAGACTTTCTTCCAGTGAGTTTTGTTTGTGCATTGATTGAGTCTGTAGAAATTTCATCCATATTTCCTAGATATACTCACCAGTCATGCATGGAAAAGGGAGAGTTAAAAGTAGCACTGCATTAGTATACTGGTATACTGTATGTTATGACCTTGAAATAAGTGGTTTAATTACAGTAACCGTCTCAACATGTAATTGAAACAAAAGTTACTGAATTTTTTTCATAGACATTTACTTGCACTGGTCAATGACAGTCAAAGTGTGCCACTTAGATTGACTCAAAAACTACTGAAATGCCTTAGCATTCTTTTGGTGCACATGGCATTTATCTGTAATTTGTCTGTCAGCAACTGTGAATGCCATACGCCATGAGCACATCCATGGCTTCTTTCTCTGTATTCTGTGCTTCCCATCTGGCAAAAAAAAAAAAAAAATTCAAAGCAAGCATAGAGTGACATCTCTATCTCCATAATTGAAACAAATGCCCCTTTTAAAGCATGACTGTCTGGTTCCTTTATAGCCAATGTGATCCTAATGCATTTGCAAGGCAACAACTTTTCTCCATCAGTATGCACCTTCCATAACAACTAACAATCTAGCTGCACTCAAAGCCAGATTAAACCGAGAAGAGAACAGAACAGAACAGAACAAGTCCTTTCAGTTCCTGAGAAGTTGACAAATAAACAGAAAACAATGGTCAGGATATGCTAGATTTAATTGACACAACTTTGACTCAATGAAGAGTTCAAGTTTGCCTCTTACGGCTAAATTCTAGGTCCTGACCAGATGCAGCAGGGGACCTTTAAAAGGACTAGCGGTCCATGCCTTGAGCTGACAATGGTAGGGGAGCTGTAGCACCCCTTCCCCTCTACCGGTTCATCTGCCTCCCAAAGGACGGCTGGTAAACACTGCACACCAACCCCAAGGCCAATTAGCCTGCGAGATCAGCCTAGCGAGAGGCCTGTCGGAAGGGGAGGGGGACTTAATTCAAAGAGCAGACTCTGTTAGAGTTCAGCTATCCTAATCACTAAAAGAGCTCAAGTCCCAGGGGTACGATTCAAGCTTTCAGGAAATATAAAGGAGTTTTACTGTTTGCGAAAAACGGTGAAATAATCTACCACAGTGATTTATATTCTCACACGGTGTTATAATATAAAAACTAACAAGCAAGAGAGTGGTATCTATGGAGAGGTTGTTCGAACACAAACCCTCGGAGGCAGATCCACCCACAAGCAGGACTTTTTGGTGAATGCAATTTAGGCCGCGATTTCATAAAATGTGATTTTATCTTTAATTCACAGTGCATCACAGCAACGGCTGAAGCTCGTAAAACGTAATAGACTGGCAACTTTGGGAAAGAGAGGTTAACAAAACTGTTAATGAGAATATATAGAGATTGCACAGTAACCAAGCAACAGTGGCAGCGCACAGAGTGAAATTAGCTCTTCGGTGGGGCGCCATCCTGCTCCTGTTGGCTCTCAGGGTGACCTCTGGTCTGGGGTGACCTTCGCCTCAACGCTTATTCTGCACACACTGGGTTTCACTGCCAGATACCGAGGCCATGATACTAGAGCAATATGCAGTGGGCCTCATTCACGAAACGTACGTAAGATCAGATTTGATTTGATCGTAAAGCGTTCACATGAACGTTTCTACGAAGATAGTCTGATTCATCATTTTGTTCATATCTGAATTTGTTCGTTGGTACGATCAAAACTTACGTGTGTTTGGAAACATGCGGGAATTTGTTCGTGTGTTTGGAAACATGCGGGAAGGCTCTTAGAATGGCTTATTCTTTATGAAAAATCCATTATAGTCGTGCCAAACCTCAACAACAACAAGATGTTTCAGTGGCCTTGAAGAAAAAAAAGAGACCTAACAATACAAGATTATTAGACTTGTAATGGGTCGATCACATGGACTGGACGTCTTACAAATACAATCACATAGTCCTACCATCTGATGAAGATGCAGCCTGGATTTGATCTGTGTTCAACTCCAATGCTGACTGGACACCCGACATTGAGGTCTCTCCTATTGATTGATCCTCTGATCCATGTCAGATAGGACCTCAGTGTGCTGCCGTCCTCCTGTGGCTGATAATACGTGTCTACTTCTCCTTATACTTTTTTGCAATCTAGTTTCATGTCGAACCATTTCTTTTTCAGCAACGGAAACGTGTGTTTCTGCTGAAACAGCATTGACAGCGTTAATAATTTCTTGCCATGCTTTACTTCGTACTTTGTTCTTGTGACTCTGCTGCTGATACTTCTGAAAACTGTCATTTTTTCTCATGCACGCATGCGCGCGACACTTTTATTTTGGACTCGGCCAAGTTCCTCTTTTCCCTCTTTTCCTCCGTGGTTTACTTGCACACGACCCTTCAGTCTGCAGCCTTTTACGGTGTTGAACAGGGCGTTTATCTCTGCAAATCGCTTTTCAACAGGCAATTTACGAACAATTGGCATCAAATATACACCTGTTCTACGCACAAATCGAGGTTTCCCAAATGTTTCATGAATCCCACGTTGGTGTTTTCTTATGCACATAAATACGACAAATTTATAAATAATTTAAAGTTTTGTGAATGAGGCCCGATGTGCGGGCGATGTTTTACTAACAACTTTACACAATGTGACAACAGTGGGTTTTTTTTTCATATTTGGTTTGCACACATTTATTTTATTTTTGTTTCTCAATACTTTTTTACAAACTTAGTACCATTATAAGTAAGAGATGCTCAGCAGCGTTCAATACAAGGCAACCCTGGATTTCAAAATATAAGTCCTATGATGAATGCAATTTTCAATTTAATATGCCTGTTTTGGACTTTCAGATCTCAGATCAGGAACCGGAATGTGGCTACAGAAATCTGAAATTCAAAATCTACATCCAAGACATTTTGTTGCAATTATGGACATACAGGAGGGAGAAATAGGCACTTGTCTAAAAATGGCTCTCAAAATTTTGAAACTGTCAGGACAAAATAGTAAACAATAGCAAAACACCTGAATGAACATGAATTGAAGTCCAGTGATTTCATCGACTTTCCACTTCCACCTTGTTGAAGAAATCATTACAGTGTTTCTGCATTAGTGAACAATTGTTTCAGGTTTTTACAGCCGAATTCATAGATAACTTGAATGCATAACAGCAGTTTCAGAGGGTGTACACACCTTATTCACACACCTTATGACCACCTACCCATAGTGCCAAGTGAATTTTGGGGGGCTTCTCTTAAGACCTCTGCACATCCTAGCGGTGTTACAGTGTCCAGACGTTAGATGGTAGATGGTAGATGTCCACATAAAAAGTTTCTCCAAGATATCCAACTGGTGCTGAGAGAGTCTGCTCGGTATGACATTTTTTGCTATCCTCCATGTTATGGTTGTTGATTGTGGACTTTCTGTTCGACACAGACCGTAAACCTTCACAGACACCTAACAGCCTAACAAGACTTCAGCATGCCTGCTCGGTACCAGTGGCTTCGCTCTCTCTCTCTCTCTCTCTCTCTCTCTGTCTCTCGTTTGCTTCAGAAAATGAGAGGAGCTTTTCAGAAATGTGACTCTATAACAGTAGCCTGTGTGTCCCCGAGGATACCGAGGTAGCACGGTCTGCCAGTCTATCGCACAGGAGCACACTGCTTTTGTGACAAACTGGCAGACTAAAATCTTTCATTCCTGTGGCTCCTCTGTGCTCTTTCTTATCCCAGACAATCCTCACAATAACCTTGGTTCGTGAGTGCATGGCTACACACTGATTTCCTGTTGCTTTGTGTTGATTCAGTGTAGCATTCGTGGATATCAGTGTTGAAACACTCCACATTCATTAAAAGAAAAAGTGTGTTGAATAAGCATCTGTGTTTTCTTGAACTGTCAAAGCTCTGCGAAAGGTCAGAATACAGATTGAATGACTTTTGTATACGCCGTGCATGCGTAGAACACGGCGCTGAGTAACAACCGACATCCCCCACCAGCCCCTAGATCATTCGCTAGCTGTAGAGCCCTCAAAGTTTGCCAGAGGATGGACTGAGGAACAAGCCCTATTTAACAGGTGAGCAGCCTGGTCAGTCCTAAATCCTTTAGAGGCCGTATCCATTACAGGATCTATGAGAGGTAGGTAAGAGGCAGAGTGCATGGAGGTGCTGCTTCACTGCACACCGCACAACCTCTCTTTACACTCTAACTGGCAATTTTTAAATTCGTACTGGTGTCAGTCTTCCTCACAATTTGGAGCACTGTCAGGTATTTCCTCGCAGTCGTAGATCTCGTGGTGCAAAACAGCCATGTAATTCTGCAGTGAAATGTTGCTGCTTTCTCATTTTTGCTTATTACACAATGCCTTTAAAGATTCATGAAGGGACTTGCATTCAGACAAGCTTCATATCCATCCTGTTTCCTACTAGTAGCAACACAGTGTGGCATTGGGAGTGAATCATAACGCCCCAGTGACTTGGAAGTGCCCAAATATGTTAATGTGCGTGTTGGTGCAATAGAGCATTCAAATGCATGGGTGCTTTGCCTTTGGGGCTGCCCTTTTCCCAAGCTGCGGTCACTCCCCATGTGTAATAACCCCCTTGTGCTGCGTTTCCTCTCTAGGGCTGGGGGAGTGGTGACTGATTTCAGGCACACGGGGTGACACAAGGTGACGCGGTCTAGCCGGTGGCCTCAGAGCCCACCCACGCAAGAGCTGAGTTGTTTAATTTCTGGAAGATGTCTACCCTACTGCTTATGAAGAATGTGCAAGCACATTTTTTCATTATGGATAGATGTTCACATAAAGTTCCACAAATCCTATCGATTAAAAGTGTCAAGGTTCAAAGCAAGAGTGGCACATTTTGCATGGTTATTTGTGAAATTAGTGTCTGATAGGAAACCTTCCCCCGCCGCAGTTTGATCCATCTGCCACCAGTCTGAGGCTGTAGCTGCTAATTGCTAACGCCTCCACAAGCACCAGGCAGGCCTATTGATTCCGCATCCTCACATTTCAAACAACTTGAATGACAGAGAAAATCAGTGAAGATAGACCAATGCATTAGAGGATAACATGCTGTTATAGGAAAGTGATTTACCGTGACCATGTCCACACATGTAAATACTGAAACCCTCGCGCTGAAACCTCCTCGTGCTCACCGCTATCTGGACAGGTGACAAGGAACAATATTGGCTGTTGAGACGGAGAGCAAACGTTCAAAAGTGTGCTCACAAAAGTACAGCTTCTGCAGATGTAATTAAATCTCAGGTTTTAAAAAGCAATGACCTAGTGTGTGTGTTTCAGGGATCGATAATGATGGACAGACAAGACAAAGGAGACTGATCAAACTGCTCAGGAAATAGACCACTTGACATACATTAGTATGTCGAGGAAATCCTAAAGGGACAAAAAAGCAGCTAACATAAATGTAAGGATGACTCCGAGGGCTATTACTGAGGATTATCACCATTGATTTTGTCTATATCGTGGAGTGAGTTTGGTGTCCCTACTGATTCCACGTACACTTGTGTATAGGTTTTGATTGACAAGCTCCACGCGCACGTCTCATAAAACGTCCAATCCTAGATTTCATTAAATTGGCTTGACCATTCACTCATTTCTTCAAGGAGGATTATAAAAAAAAATGGTCGAAAACAGGAAGCATGAATGCAGCTGAACACACGCTCGGATGAAATGTGTCTTAAATTTTATATTAGCTTGAAAGTGCATCGGAAACAACTGGGACTAGGGGCCCCAAGTCAATATGGCTGCTGGCCAGGACAAGCTAATTTCTTTGGCTTTGCTTTTGCCTCACATGTTTTGCATAACATGGCTTACACTGACTGACATAAAAGTAGGAGGGAAAAAAAAGCACACAGCTACAGAAATGGAACAGAGAAGATCAGGAAGCTCAAGTTCTGTGTAATCCCTTGCAAATCACTGAAAGGGATCTGTACTGTATATAACCGGAGGCACTGTGCTGTACAGTGTTTGTGCATTGTGTCGAACTTGAAGCAATCAAGGACCAGCGATAATGATGCGCGCTAATGATAACAAGCACATCATTACTTGGTTTCCTGGTTTTCCCTTTTGATTATGGGTATTGTTATTTATAATGGTTTCATACCCTAGACCCAAAAGCCCCCTCAGACTCAAGCTCCTGCTGTCTGCTTTGTTTTTGGCTCTACTGAACCAGAAAGGTAGACTCTTAGTGGATATCTGGGGGCTTTTCTGCTTTCTCTTTCTCTCTCTCTCTCTCTCTCGTACTATCGACACACGCAAACTGCCATAACTATTATGAGCTTTCAGTTGCATACAATTCTGTTTTGTTTTTCATGTGAAAAGAAATAGACAATGGTAGATTTTAGACACTATCTCGAAATATCATATGAGCTCAGCTAACACAGCAGCAGCAAATATTACTCAACACAACTCCAACTAGCTCAGTAGCATTTGCACAATTATTTTTTTTTACGATTTCTTTCTTGGAGTTTAAAATGGGCGGTGTGTACAGCACGACGACCATTCTGGTGCTAAATTGACTTTCAAATGCTTTCCTGTGGTTGTATGACCTTTCTGGCATTTACTGTATTGTCCTACGGGGCAACCACCACCCATCTGGTACTGCAGGCAGGTTCAAGCAAATGTTAAGAATTATTTGTACTATGTGTCTACCAGTAATACATAATGCACTCAGAAAAAGGCTTCACACAGCACATCTAATACAGTGAATACACTGTGCTGTGGAATGGGGTCTTATCTCTGATCAAGAAAACTCATTTTGTCATTTGAAAGACACACAACATCTCTATCACAACATCATAGACTTCATCTGCACTTCAGAGAGATACAGCAATGGCAGGTGTATAGTAACATAATTATAGACACATAGGTATTCATCCTTGAAAAGCAATACTTCAAAAACGTTCATAGACATCATACTCACACAGTAAGGATTAAAGGTAGATGCCTCTGTGATAGCCTCTCTCTCGCTCACACCTTTTCTGTGCTGATGGGTGCCATGCCTAAGGCTCCAGGGCATTTGAGGACCACTGCTCTAGGGCAACTCAAGTCTTGCTTGTTTGGCCCTGTCTGACCTCAAATACACTGCTGCTATTGTTGCTGCTTCTGCTGTTGTTGCTG
>OOFE01050848.1:2173-28590 GCA_900323365.1 Monocentris japonica | reverse complement strand
TCATGTGGACGGCCGGGTGCGTGTGCGTCGTTTACCTGGAGAAGAGATGACACCAGGATGCACTATGGGAAGAAGGAAAGCCGGCGGAGGCAGTGTGATGCTCTGGGTAATGTTCTGCTGGGAAACCTTGGGTCCTGGCATTCATGTGGATGTTACTTTGACACGTACCACCTACCTAAATATTGTTGCAGACCAAGTACACCCCTTCATGGCAACGGTATTCCCTGATGGCAGTGGCCTCTTTCAGCAGGATAATGCACCCTGCCACACTGCAAAAATTGTTCAGGAATGGTTTGAGGAACATGACAAAGAGTTCAAGATGTTGACTTGGCCTCCAAATTCCCCAGATCTCAATCCGATCGAGCATCTGTGGGATGTGCTGGAAAAACAAGTCCGATCCATGGAGGCCCCACCTCGCAACTTACAGGACTTAAAGGATCTGCTGTTAACTTCTTGGTGCCAGATACCACAGGACATCTTCAGAGGTCTTGTGGAGTCCATGCCTCGACGGGTCAGAGCTGTTTTGGCAGCACGAGGGGGACCTACACAATATTAGGCAGGTGGTTTTAATGTTTTGGCGGATCGGTGTAGGTAACACGATGGTCCTTGATCGAGTCAGGCTAAATCTTTATTGCCCCAGCACAGACAGCATTAACTAGGTGAACTTACTGGACTTGTCTTAGGTATTCTTGAGGGTTTCTGGGAGGTCCGTTCAGGTCCAAGTCCTGTGTACCCTCTCCAATCTCAATAGGCAGCAGCCTGGGCATCAACTCCTCCACGTCCGAGTTCATTGCGTATTTATCTTTCTATGAAACTAACGAACAAACGGCTATGCCGCCTAAATAAGATAAATATTTGTGGGTACAAGTGAGGTGCCCGCTTACTGCAAAAAAAGTCCCTTAGCGATAAAAAACAATCAAGTTTTTCAGAGCGGGCAAGCCAAATGCACAAGCATGTCGCCCATCTTACTCTTTGACGCGGACTGATGACGCAGTCGATGCGCGGCGGTGGTTGCCGTGGTAACGTACGGCATATGCGTATCTACGTTACTGGTTACTTCATCCAGAGGTCAAAGTCCATGAAATGTTCACGTGCTGCCTTGCCACCCGAGTTATCAGCGCACAGACATGCTGATTGGGTTTTTTTATTTCATAGTAAAATGCAAATATAGTCATTGCTTTGAAAATAAAATGCCGAAACAGAAAATCTTTGACCAGCGACGGAAAATGTGTGTATTTTGAGCAATGTTGTAGCCTGTCAAACCAGCAACTCTCAGTTGTTAATGATTATCCCCATATTAACCTTTATATCTTATCTCAACTCTCCTCATTTGGTATTGAGCCTTCATGACAGCAACAGCCTGGAGGCAATGTCCACAACTAGCTAGCCAAGTTTTTCCCCTATCATGGACATTTTTTACTTGATGCAGTCCCGTTGAAACATCAAGAATGGCTGTTTCACAGGCTGGCCTATTCCTATGGAGCACAGGCATAATTCTTTCAATTTTACCTCACATCAACCTGGCCTTGTTGTCTGACTACAAGATCTGTGGAGATTCTGAGTGTGAAAGTAAGTGGTAAAAAATACTCGTACAGTATATACCTCTGCTTATTTTAGAATCAGAAATAGTTTTATTGGCCAAGTCAGTTTGCATATACAAGGAATTTGTCTTGGTCCTGTAGGTCTCGTTAAACATAAAACAACACAAAATTATAAAGTATTTATATGAAAAAAATAAAGTAGAAATTAGGGAACAGGTCTCTTAATGTGGTAGTATATAAAGAAATAATATAGTATAGGTAGTGTATAAAAAGGTAAAAATAGAGAGAATATAATTTAGAAACAGGACTCCTATCTATACAGTAATCACATGGTTCTCTGTTGGAACCTGACTATACACTGATGGGAATCTGGGAATCTTCCTGGACCTCTATTTGTGTGTGTGTGTGTGTGTGTGTGTGTGTAGGCCTGATGAGCAGGGTGCAGGCCACCAGGGACCACCATGGTAAGGACTGTCGCTTCCTGAGCTTCAGGCGAGGAGACACCATCTTTGTTTACCACAAGCTGACCGGCAATAGACAAGACCTCTGGGCAGGAAGTGTACGTCTGTCCGTCTTTTTCTCTCTCTCTTTGTCTGTCTGTCTCTCTAGAGCCAGAGCTCAGCAAATACCCTTCCCAAATTGTTCTTTATCTCAGGTTGTAGGTTAATCCTGATTATAACTCAGAGAGTTCAGGTTCTCTGTTGTGATTGGCTGAGTCAAGCTGACAGCTTTTGTAAACACCCAGGAAACACATACACCTACAGTATCAGAGCGCTGCTTTAAAGATAGCTTTGGGAAAATGCTGAAAGATTGTGTGTGGTGAAAACGTTTATCTAGAAATAGATAGAATAGAAATATCTTCAATTATATTATCTAAGCTCAAATATGGCCTTTTAAGTCTCAAATTCATTTTTTAGAGTTATTAAAAGGTGTGGTTTCTTGTGTGCTGTTCTAGTGAGAAATCACTCCAGCATTAAAAAGGTCTTAAAAGTGAAGAAAGAAAGCTTTGAGGAAATCTGCAGACATCCTGTCACCATCATGTTTTGTCAAGAGCGTTCATTATCATGTGCGTCATATCATTGATGTCTTTTTTTCCATCTCTAATTGTGTCTCCTGCCCACTCAGCCACTAATACCCTGTGATGCCTGTGTGGCTCTCTGGAGCTGTGATGTCTTCTCCGTGTCCTTTTTTCTTTTCAGATGGACAAACAGTTTGGCTATTTCCCAAAGGATGCAGTAAAGGAAGAGGAGGTATATGCAACTACAGAGAAAGTAGTGAAGACACAGGTAAAGAGGCTTTGATTTCAGCAGCCGTTCAGATTACAGGCTGTGAACAAAACCTACTTACACACAGTTATGGACAGGGTGATTGCAAATTAAATGGTACCTACTGCTAGTTATAATTGCATTATGAGTCCTTCCCTTTTCCAAACATGTTAAGGAACTAATATGATGTGATTTATAGTACGTACGTTTAGGATTAGTAAAAGAGTAACAAACTGCTTTTAAAACAAATAGCAACCGTCCATGCTTTAGAATGTAATACATATTCTTCATAAATACAGTGTTACTAAAGCACCCTGTCTTTATCCCTTCTCCTCTTTAAGAAATATGATTTCTTCTGTATGGATGAGTATGGCTATCCCATTGACTCCAGCCACCTGGACACTGATGATGATGATGATGATCAGGGAATCCAAAACCAGAGGCCAGAAACCACCCAAAAGAGCCCAGGCACCAAAGACAACAATGCTGAAAGTCCTCCAACTGCTGAAGAGTTCACGACAGAACCTCCATCTTCAGCACAGGATGTGGACGGCACATCGTCAGGAAGTGATAAAAACGATGCTGATGCTGCCGGAACTTATGAGGAAGAGGACGCTGGCAGTGGTGATGAGGTGGCTCAGGATGAACAAGGTGGGTCTCCTTCCTCTTCTTCCCCTTCCTCCTCCTCTTCCCACTGGCTCAGTCCGTCAGTGACAGGATGGCTAGGTCTGGCAGAAGAGGGAGAGCCTGGCGATTCGGCTGACAGAGAGAAAAATGATGAGAGGGAGAGAAAAGAGAGACAGGCCGAAGCTTCTTTCACTTCTTCGGTGACAGGATGGCTGGGATTGGGAGGAGAGCGAAAAGTCGACGATTCCACAGAAGAAGAGAAAAAAGAAGCAAACGAGAGAGAAGTGAGAGATGACAAAAATTCTTTCATGTCAACTGTGACTGGATGGCTTGGTTTTGGAGGTGATGGAAGAACAGATCATTCCGAAGAAAGAGAGCAAGATGAGGAAAAAGAAAAGGAGGAGCAGGAGGAAACAGGAGAGACATTCAGGAGCAGGAGGTTGGCTCTGGATCTAGATGGCAACCGATTACACGAGGAGGAGAAGATAGAGGGGGGGGTGTTGGATTGGCTGGGAAGTGGGCTGTCCAGTGGCCTGGGGTTCGGCCTGACCAATCAGGAGCCGGGGCAGGAGAAAACAACTGGCAGAGGAGAGGACGAGGACACAATCCAGGAAGTGGAACCACCACTAGCTCACTCTTGGTTGGATATAGGGATGAGGGACGTTTTAGGCTTCGGTAAAGATAAGGGAGGAGTTGATGAGACTGTGGGAAGTGGTTTTAAAGAGAGGGAAGCGGACAAAAACTCAGAACGACCAACAGAATCACAGAACGAGGACACCAGTCAGACCAGTCAGTCACAACCTGCACTGACAGAGGAGGGCAAGACAGAGCCAAGCAAAGAGAGGATAGAGGAGGACGGTAGGACTGAAACAGAGACAGTCATAAAGGAAGTAGGTGACAGTATTGGCAGTAGCTCCACCAAAGACCCCAGTGGATCAGAGGTGGTAGAAACTCAAAAAGATGAAAAACTCCCATCAGAGATCGAGACAGAGTCAAGTACAACAGCATCAGTCAGTGCTGATGGGAATGTCTTAGATATCTTAGATGGTAGCAAGGATAGTGTTTTAACTGCAGATACTGGATCTGAGGAAGTTGATCAAGAGGCTAATACTTTCCAAAATGAGTCAGAGGAAGAGTCCCAGTCTGTCTTCCCTGTAGGTGGATTCTCTTCCATGCTGGACAGCTTTCTTCACATAGACGATGATGATGATGTAGATGATGAGGGTAAAGAGACAAATACAGCCGATGAGGAAAAATCAGCAAAAAACGAGAGCGAAGTTAATCAGGTTTCTACTCACAAATCAGTCGGTAATAACGGCGACGATGAGAAGATCGATGAGGGTGACAGTAAACAGAAAGATACAGGAGATGAGAAAAGCTCTTTTAAATCCGCAAGTGATGTCAATCAGGATTTTACAAGCCATACTGACGTCACGCAGGGGTCCACTTTGAATCCTGTGGATTCTACATTGGATTCCATGGGATATGTTGTGGGTGATGAGGAGGATGACAAAGATCAACAGCAAGCAAGCAAAAAGACAGTGACAGCGAAAGAGGAAGGGAGACAAATTTCTGCAAATCAGATTAATAACTCCACCGAGGCATCTGTAGAAAATGAGGCTAGTGGTGGTGGTGATGAAGATGAGGGGAGTAACACAAAGACAGCGATGCTTGACAGAGACATCCCACTATCGGGCACAGCAGGCGGTGAAAACGCTCCAGAAGAGGATGGAGGCAGATTGACCTCTAGTGAGAGTGCGCCCAATCAAGACATTACTATGGACAATATAAATCAGGCCTCTGTGTCTCCACAGATGTCAGAGAGAGCCACACACAGTGATGGTGATGCTAACATCCCAAAGGTAGCTGATTCTGAGACAGAAACTGAGAAAGAGGGCATCCAAGCAGGTCAGACCGAGAAAGAGACATTTGGCTTTGAGAAGGAGACTTTGAATGAACGTGGCCTAAAGTCAGCTAGTAGGTCGGAAACAGACACAGAGACCGACCACGTACAACCATCTGATTCATCTGAGTTTGAGATCCAAAACAACCTCCAGAATGATACTGGCGGCCTAGAGTCAGCGAGTGTTGAGAAAGGGACAAAGGCTGACAATGGCTTGGATTCAGCTTTCTCTGAAACAGCGGAGGGAAAGAGACAGACTAAAAGCCTACAGAAGGAAGAGGAACAGAAGGAGGAGGACAAGGAAGAGGAGAAGAAAGAGGACGAGGAAAAGAAGGAGCGGGAGGATGAAGAGAATGAGAGAATGGGGGAAGAGGAAGGGGAGACTCTTGATAAGAACAGGTTAGCGGCAATAAATTCAAGTCTGAACATGAATTTGACCGGAGAAGCTCCTGTTACAGAAAGTTCAAATGAGCTTCATCCTCAGGCTGCCACAGATGGCTCTGTGACAGATGGCCAAGCCAGAGAAGAAGAGCGAGATGTCTTTGAGGATGGAGTACGATCAATGGATGAAAGGGCGACAGAGACAGGAAAGAGTGATCCAATGGATGGCAATGGACAAATATTAGAGGACAGGAGAGGAGAGAGTCAGAAGACACCAACTGAGGGAATAGTGGAGAAGAGGCAAGATAAGGAGAAGAAACAAGAGGAGGAGGAGAGGGGCGGAGAAAAGGAGGAAGAAACATCAAATGAGGATATCAAGTCTGATGAGGAAGAGAGGAGGGAAGCGCAAGGGGAGAGCGAAAGCAGGGAATCAGGGGTAATTGGGAATGAAGATAATGATAGCAATGATGTGGGCGGCATCTTTGATCCCACTAGTCATTTCATCGTCGGGGCTGCCTCCGGTGATGAAGTTAACAGTAAGCAGACAGGAGAAGTTGAGCACAGAGACAATGATCTGCTGCGTTCAGGTGAGGCGAGCCCCTGTGGTCTCTCTAATGACATGGGAGAGAAAACCAAGTACAATGATCCAAAGTATTCAGGTGAAAGCAGCTCCCCTGGGCTTTCTGCTGACGAGATAAAACAAACACACCCCCCTGATCACCAGATGGACAACACAAGCCAGGACAGATCGACAGAAACAGAAGACAAGAAGAGAGACATACGGCATGATAATATAAGTGAGAATGAAGGAGCTGGTGTGCTGAAGACGGATGATGATGCCGATATGGATGGTAATGATTGGATGGTAAAGGATGGTAAAGCTGAGATTTCAGCTTCAAGTAGTGGGAGTGTTGAGAGTCAGACTGTTTCAGGTGACTCTAACAGTCCTACTGGTTCTACTGTTGCCCCCGAAGATCCAAATAGAGGCACAGTAATGACTGAAAGTGGAGGAGCTTTTGGTCTCTGCGAAAACACCTTCGGTTTTTTCAGATCCGAAAACAAGGACTCAAAAGCATCTGCAGACAGCAGAACAGAGGTGACATCCCAGCCACAGGCTTCTTTCACTCCTGAACGAGAACTAGACTCAACCACTGATTCAACTCAGGCTTACATCCAAGATTTGCACCACAGCACCCCTCCATCCCAGCCCCAACCACCTTCTCCTCCCTCTACCGAGCCCCAGGCATCACCTCTTGCCGAACCCCGGCCCCATCCTCGTTCCTCGTCCCCAAACACAGACGCCCCCCTTAAAGCAACAGCAGCGGCGCTCTCCAAACATTACAAGGCACTCCTCGCCCACATGAGTGTAGACGAGACCGCCGTTGTGATGGAGCTCTTTGGGCGCCACAATCTGCAGTGGTTGGATTACATCTTGGGCACCTCAGAAACAGTGACTGAAGATGAATCTATACTCTTGGATATGGAAGGACTCCTGCATTACCACAGGGAGGCACTAATCAGACCTAGTGTGAGCCTTGCGGATGCGCCACAGGAGGACAAGGAGAAGACCAGGTCGCTCATCGCCCTTCAGAAACTAGATATGCTGTTGGCGAGAGTGAAAGAGATATTCAACGCAGGGAAATCAGACGTCACTAACACAAACCATCAAGGTATTAACGTCTACATTGGCTGAAAATGTTCCCGATCATGGCCGATATACTTGATTTACATTGTAGAGTGCCTTCATTTAAGACGACATCTCCATCAATTTATTTTGTCTTATTTTGATTTGATTTTGAAAGATCAAGAAACCACCACTGAAGAAGACCCACTTAAGACAGGAGATTCTTCTGCAGGCCAGGACAGCGACAACCACAGAGGTGAAGGGATGAGGGAGCGGAAGGAAAAGGATGGACAGCTAGGTGGAGAGACGGGACGAGAGGGGGAAACAGGGAAAGGAAGTGGAGAAGAGAGAGTGTCCCCCGAGGAACCGGTTGTAGAGGTGTTAGACAGCACCGGTCCTGACAACCGGACAGGATCACCACAGCCATTGGAAGGTATGGATGACTCAGTATCCATTCGTGGAAAATGAGTAAAAGATGATCCAACTAAAACAAGACAAAAAGAGAAACTTTATACGTACGCAGTAACATATGAGAGGGAGTGCTATATCATGGTTATTAGCAACGGTGTGCTTCGGTTGTAGGAACGAGGCAAACCCAGGAGTCTTTTAGCTCCTGGGTTTGAATTGAGCTCATCTCTCACTGTCCCATTTTTCCTGTCACTTGCTACTGCATACATTTAATAAAGAAGAAATACCATGAAATAATATTTCAATAAACTAAGGGGGCAGCCCTAAATACTTCCATGAATGTCCCTATCTCTCTCTGACTGTATACACAGGGGCAATGAAGCAGATTCTGGACTCTGTTCACCAGGTCACTGGAGATGCTACCGTTCATATTCTCGCAGTGAGGGAGCTCCTCAAATGGCTTACTGTGCAGGTAAGAGTTACCCCCAGATTTTGGTTCACAGAGGCCAAATGGAGGTCAAGTTGTCCTTTAATATTCAAAGCTGTGTTAAATTCTATGTCATATTCAAGGGAAAATCTTTTCACATGTGTAAACTTTTTTTGGAAGACATTTCATGCTATTTTCCGTACAGATGACAAAACAATTGCTCTATAATTTATAATTCTGTAAAATTTATGGAACAAAAAATGTTAGAACTCTAATTGTCTCATAATTTTAGCTTGACTTTGCTGCAAAATTGAGCCAGGCTCCTCCCCTACCCCCCACATTTCTGTCGATATATGAACCTGAGTAAAACCTAAAAACCCTTGCTTATGATGTTTTGATCAATATTTTTGAACCCAAGACCAGTCCAAACCAGAACAATTAAAGCCATAGCACCAGTATAATTTTGCTTTTGGTTCATTTCCAACAGTGGTTTGAAATGATAGAAAAACAGAAATTCCATCTGCTTCATCTTCAACTTCTATTACTAACAGCATCAAACACAATTTGCAGAGATACATTGAATCCTAATATCAACATGTCTTATGATGACTATTCTTAACAGTGCACTGCCATTCATTACTCTTAGCTGAGAATGGCTGCAAGGAAATGATGAACACCAGCCAACAATTAGTCTTTAATATGTACATTCTCTACTTTTTTTCGTGCAATAATGGATTCTACCTCTCAAGCAAGCAGTGTGTCTTTGCAAGTTTGTTTTCATAGCATTAGGAATAGAATGAGCGACTGGAGTCTGGAAGGAAAACAGATGAGAGACATAAATTGTAAGCATGTATCTGTGAAAGTCAGCAGTGTTCTTATCAAATCAAACCGTTGCAGTCTCAAAGGGCTTCACAGTGCCCAACGTGTAAAAACAATAAATGGTTGGTACACGACATCTCCCAGCCTTGGACCCTCACAGAGGACAAGGAAAAACTCCCATAAAACCTTTTAGGAAAAATGGAAGAAACCTTGGGAGGGACTACTCAGAGAGGGATCCCCTTACCAAGACAGTCGGGCGTGCAATAGATGCCGAGTTTGGGCAAGCAGCGTATACACAGTGCATAAAAGTTTATATATTATACTAGTAGGAACAGATGATGGCAATGAGACAAAAGCAAAATGCTATCCTTTTAACTGAGAAATATGGCCTGACCCAATCTCATCATGTTTATTCAGGTACCACTGGGTTTGCGGGCATAAATGTCAAGTTCCAACCTTAATGGATCATTTTGTATGGGCACCTCTGGACGTAGAGCCTTGGACAGCTAGTTGTCCCCTCTTGACAATGACCTCCATGAGTGTCTACATGGTATGAACACTGGTCCTTTAAGACCCTGAACCTGAACTTGTTGATCTGTCCACTTCTCTCTGGCATGCAGCATAGCCTACTTCTCAGTTGTCAAGCTGAGTTCAATGTCATTCACATTCCTTAGAGCTGGTCTCTATTACTCTCATTGAGCCAGCTGGCTCAACACTGCTCGAAAGGCAAGTTGCCATAAATTGAGGATTTGAGGGAGCAGGGTATTTTCTGGTTTCAAATGGATGTAAATGAAGTCGATTCAGTGAGTATGAAGCTTTTGGAGCATTGGCTTGGTATTACTAGTACGTGTGTGGATTGAAATCTCTGCCTTTGTCCTACTTGGACAAACTTGTGGTTGTATCTGAACCAGGTGACACATGGTCACACACAAGCATGTTTTGTATTAAATACTGTTTAAACAAGACACAGGGTTTTCATATTCACAATACGCTCAAAGAGCGCATTGTGAATGTTTCTGTTGGTTTTGGTTCCACCTGTTTGCTTTGGTGTTACTTTAAAAGCGCTCCGATGTGCCAGTGTGGCGTTCTACAATTGGTGACGTTGCGAGTGAACCATTTAAACCGGCGGGGAGGCTGATGTACCCACATCGGGCTTTACGTGTTTCAGACTACTCATATTTACTTAATATCTTTAAAAGAGTCGTATAATATTTATTTTATGCTCTTCATAAACAATAAAAATCTATTAAACACCTTTCAGTGAATTTTTGGAAAGACTTAAGTATTCTGTTTCCCCCTATGAATGTGCAACATGACGTGAACCTCACTTGAGCCTTGGTGTTGTGAATAGGATATGAATTCGCCGCTTGCCCGGTTGACAGCTTTCCCGATGATAACTTAAACCTACAAAATATCAGTCAAATGAAATAATTCGGACATGGCGGAACAGCCAGCGAGTGACAAACTGGCCATCAAAACGGCCGACTTTGAAGCGACGGCGGAGGTTTACTACAGTATCGCCGTGGAGAAAGTGAAGGATGTACGTTATGTGGCAGTTTTCGTTAGCAACAGCTAGCTAGCTATCACAGCTCAACGTAGCACTCTACCAGGCGATGGAAAACATCCCATGATTGGGTCTTGGCATCTCGTCTGACTGATGAGTGTTCATTTTGATTCTCATTCGTGTGTTACCGATGCTATTAACTAGTGGTCAGGGTTCTCGTGAAGTTTGAATTTTGTGTTTGGATCTGCATCTGGGATGCTTGTGCTTGTGTCTGAAGAGTTAGTAACTGTTAGGTAATTGTTAGTAACGTCAGGCTGTCGCGGTCAGGTGTGATGTTCTGTATTTCTGCTGTGCGTTAAGATAGTCAGAATTGAATCTTCCTTGTCAGACAAATTGCCAGTAGCAGATTCTCGGTTATCATTTCCTTCTTGTACCAGTTGTGTAATGGCTGCCGTCGCTGTACAACATTGACAGAAACTATATCAGTGTTTGATTCGATTGTATTCAATGAGCAGAGGACCGTGCGCCATCACAGCCAGAACCTTACCACTACTGCGTGGTGAAATGTCAAATTAAAATAACAGTATTTTGTAGCTATGCAGATTTCCATTTAAAAAGAAGTGTCGTCCCAATATTTAGAATTATTCTTTTTAGGACGATTAAGTCTCCAGCGAAAACCTCAATTCTCAGATCCCAGGAAGAGATGGGTGGGTAAAGCAGCCATGTCTTATGTTTGTAGTGGAAACAGGCATGGGAGAGTAGCTACTGTAGTAGCTGTCCGCCTTTTAGCTGTCAGGATCAGAAATAGGTTGCAGACTAGTTTCTGGTGGCTCCAGACATGATGGGAACTCATATACCGACTGTACTATTAGGAACACCGATTTTATTTCTATGCATCCGGATGAAAGCTATGATCATCCCCTGTTGATTTCACCTATTAAATCCACTTAGTAATGAAGGGGAGATGTAGAGATAAAGGGACGGGACAGGTTGAAGAAGAGTTTTAACCTTGACGCAATTGAAACATGGATTGTGTAAAATAGGGTGCAGCTCGGCAGCTTAGCAAAGTCTATATGTTTTGATGGGTCTGGGTTCCAAAGAGAGACATGTACCAAATTTTGAAACCAGCTCAGCTGTTATAACCCTCCTCCTTCCCAGGTTGTGTCATCGCTGCCAGATGACATCAGACCTGGGCCAGACCTGTACGGGTTGCCATGGGAACCAGTCATCATCTCCAGCCTAGTGGGGCTGGTAACAATGCTGGTGTTCAGCTGTCGATGTTATAGTTCTGTAAGTGCTCACACACGTTGTTCATCTGGACATGTTCTGAGTTCATTTATAGACTCACACATGCAAACAAATAGGACACGCACTGCCTTTTCCACTGACGATCAATCCATGAAACTTACTTGTCATTCCTTCTGATGGCTAATCTCACATGGTCCTCCACAGGTCAAAAGCAGGATGTACCGAAGTAAGTTCCTGCTCCTTATTCATTAACATCATAGTTCCACAGCTTAACAGAGCAATACAACCAATACACTTTGTCAATATTATCTTTCCTCTCTCCCTGCCCTCTGTGCACTGTTCCCTAAAGGTCCTAGCATTAACTGAAAAAGAATGCAGCGTGTATATGTTTTGTATTACCTCTTTCCCAGGTAAAGAGAGGCATATGGCTGAGCAGGTGTCAGAGCTGCTGAATGAGAAGTGTAAAGTCCTGGAGACTCTGAGCAAATGTCAACAAGAGGTCAGTGCTAGCCTCAGTGCTGACTGTCTGGTCCCTTTTTTAAAGTCTAATTAATGTAACAGTTCATTTATCAGTTTTCCATAGCTTGAATAATGACTGACTCAGAACATCAGTATTGTTCCATGTGTTGTCAGGGGGGTGATCAGTAACACAAAAAGCAGGAAACCTCCCATCAGGGCAGGAAACTACCTCCTCTGTCTACAGTCCACAGTGCTTGGTAAATCACAAATCACCAGCCACTTTCACTATTGTACCTGCCAGCTAGATTTCCAGAACAGAATAGAACCTCCAAATGATAGTTTGTTAGTGGCGGAGGGGGTAACCAAACTTTCTAGCCTAGCCATAGACAAACTTTACCGGGAGAATGTGGCTGGTGTTAATGTTTGCCTCCCATTGGAAATAAATGAGCTAGATATCCACACAACCTAAAATCCTAACAAAATGCATCTATCGCTGTGGGGATTGTATCTCTTCTGCATTTAATCTGATTTCTATATTTGTTTGCTTTCCTACATGTCATCTTGTAGTATGATGACCTGGAGAGCTCACTGAGGGACAGTGGTGTCTTGGCCCAAACTGAAAAGACGGAGTGTCTTGAGGTAAGACAGAAAACTTGGAGAAATCCTAAAATAAATAAAAGGTGAATATTGCAATAAAATGCAAGATATGACTATGTTGAAAAGAAAGAAGGCAGTGGGCAGGTTGTAAAGAGTGTGCAGGTTGCAAGCTTGTCTGCGATTGACCGAACATTTTTGATTGATGGGTCAACAGAAGTTGTTTTTTCATTAGTAATGGATCTTCATAGGTCAGTTTTCTGCCTGTATAGGATATATATCCTGCTTTTTTCCCCAGATACAACCCAATAAAATTGAATGGGATGATTCACAACATCATAGTAAATCAACCCAAATAACCTACAATCAAAACAAAGCTGTACATGTAACCGTACACAAACGACAGAAACAATTTACACAACTGCACATGCATAATTGAGACACCAATCGACCACAGTCAAAGTCATATTAGCTCGTAAGCTAACGAAGGCTACCAGCTAATGCAGAGACAAAGGCTGTGCTTAAGTTTTAGACTGGGTATGCTTATATTACGGCTTTAATGTTGCTGAAGTGCTGAAATGCCGAAGTTGTAACAATATAACAATGTTGACCATGTGATGCTCCTGAAATAAAATGCTCCTCACTGCTTGCAATGCCATTTTCAGCCAGCAGATGTTGTACACTGTGTTCAACATTGCTTTGGTCTCAACAGGCAGAATCTGTCCTATTCTTTGCTGCTGTAATGCTATTTCCCCTCAGGGAATGATGCTGATGTTGACTCCTCTCCTCTCTCTCACAAATGCATAGAGGATTTATTCTGATGGCATCTCTTCTCCTTCCTCCTCCAGGTCAAAGCCAGTCAGCTGGAGCGAGCCAAAGGAGAGTTGGAGAAAGATCTGGAACAATTGAAAGACCAACTGTACCGACAGAGGGAGCACAGGATACAGCAAGAGAGGAGGGTAGGAATACACACTTTCATTAACATTACCAAACCATGACAGTCATGTTAAGTGTACCAGCAAAAATCGTTCAAGGATTTATATCTGAATAGGAATCGGTGGTATAATTGTTTTGTTGTTGTTTTGTTGTTGTTTTCCTTCCAGATAGCAGAGCTGGAGCAGAGCGTGAAAACATTTGAAGAAGAAACCAAAGAACTCCAGTCACGAGAGGAACAGGTACAGTCCTTTCTTTACCTCTTCTCCTCTGTCTGCCTTCATTCTCCTTGTCCTCTGCCATCTGCTTCCTCATCGACAGCCTCCTTCTTTTCCCTCCTTTGTTATGTCTCTCTATGGTTCATGTGACATTATGATTGTCTGTCTGTCTCTAGGCACAAACGACTTTGAAGGTGTATAATATGAACAGTGACAGGCTACAGAGGAATCTAGAATCAGCCGGAGAGGAGAATGCCATGCTTCAGGAGAGCAACACACAGGTAGAGCACACACACACACTTATATAAGTATAGAGGTAGAAGGTGAGGTGATTTTGTTTTTCCATGATTGTAATTAAGGATTTAGGGTGCTACTTAGCCAGTTTGCTACATTTTGCTGCCATAATTGTTCCGTCCACACACTAGATTCATGAACCTCGATGTAAACTCTGTACAGCCGACGTGCACTTAGAATTCAACCCTGTAGTCCATCTCTATCTCTATCCCCCCTCTCCTCTCCTCTCCTTTTCCTGTCTTGGCCCCAATCATCATTTCATCTATCTGCCTGTCTGTAGTTGCGTCAGCAGACAGAGGGATGGGTGGAGCGAGTGAGTGAGTTGGAGGAGGAGATGAGAAGGTGTGAGGTAGCCTACAGCGGGATGCTGCAGGATGTGGCCAACAAGGACGAGCGCATCAAGGTATGGTTGGTTCTGGGGTTTGATCCATACGGGGTTTGAAGGTTCATACTGATGTTTTGTACAGATATTTTCAATATTTTGTTCATGCCAAAACAATACTAAGATTCAGTGTTTTCCTTCTTTGTTCAACATGGCTGGCCATATCGGTCTAATCCTGTGTGGGGTTGACCAATAAAACCTTTGTTTACCTCATACGCAGCCATTTTGCGTCCTTCCTAGCAAGCATTTGGTCCAGTTCATTTGGGGTTGCAGGATCGTGCAAATAAAGATAACCGGTGCATATGGTGTCATTGGTTTTACACGTCATGACTGGTGTCGTAAGGAACTTAGTGAGGGACTTTAAACCAAACAGTTGTGTCCTTTCAGTCCCTGACTGACCGGCTGCTGGGGATGAAAGCATGGGATTCAGACCTGAAGGAAGAGGAGGGCGAGCAGGAAGGAGAAAGGGAGACCTCCAATGGGACAGCAGGATCAAGAGAGGAGGCGAATGGCGCAGGAGACACAACCGGCACACACCACCACCTCCAGAAAGTCCAGAAACTCATCTATGCGGCTAAGGTATTGGACTAAACTGGATGCACACACAGTTCTGATGTTATCACATCTCATGTACTGTAGTTGCGATTCACATACATTTATTATGAAACGGGTAGTTATACATTTACTGTAAATATTGTAAATCTCCAGTCATGCCAAGAGTTTTATGTCGCTACGGAATCACATTGTTTAGCTGCTGTTCAAGAACTTTATCGATAAGTGGACAAATGATGTTTCAATCAATTCGGTTATTTTCTATTACAAAATGTAAGATTTATTGAATGTTTGCGTGACACGACTGTTTTTATAAAGGCAATATGCCACTCAAAGTACACAGCTTGATTTAATTTCAATGCGCTCCCTTTGTGTTGTGATAATTACGGCTGTCGTGGTGGCAACTCCTTCGATGAATTAAGGGCTTTTGCTGTCAGGTTTTATGTGCATGTTTTGCATCCACCACAGGTTCAGTCTCCCTTTGGCTTTCTTCCTTCCCTCGAGGCCTTTTCCTTTTAAAAAATACTTAAATGCTCATGCGCTGTTTGAGCGAACAACAGTTGAATGCACGGGAGAAAATGCATTTTTTTTTTCCCCTTCACTGATGTATGATTACGTGACTACATGACTGATTACATGAAAAAGGGGATCTTGGCTGTTCTAAAATCACTGTAAAGCATGGCTTCTTGTGGTTTATTGCGTAAATAATAATTATTTGTGTGTGTAGCTGAATGCAGACCTCAAATCAGTGGACGAGGACAAGGATAGAGTATTTGCCAAACTGAACGATGAGGTCAGAGCTAAAGAGGACCTGCAAGGTGAGTCACCCACACAGGACTATCCGTCTCTGTTTCCCCGGCTAGACAAACCTGGATTACCATGTGTTTATCACTGTTTGTGTATCTGTTTGTCTCTGTGTGCGTGTGTGTGCTTCTCTCCAGAGGGCATTAAGGAGCTGGAGAATGAAAAATCATCATTGCAGTCAGAGGCGGAGTGCTATACAGAGCAGGTAGGTTAGAGTAGGTTTGGTGCAACGCTGGTGTTCCATGTTTAAAACCTGCATCTGTTCAGTCGTTTGCCTTTGGATTCATTTCATTTCTTTCATTCAGGTCCAGCGACTGCAGCAGAAACTCCAGATTATGACAGAAATGTACCAGGAGAATGAGCTAAAGCTGCACAGGTACGCACACACACACAATTACACACACATGCATAAGACATGCATGAATTTGACAGTAGCCATAGTAGTTGTCAGTTTTTTCTGTTGCCAGTCATATACTATTTGTATAGAAGTCAGCCGTACCAATTTTAGGGTGTCTGCAGGTTTTATCAAGGTAAATCCAAACCTTCTCAATACCCTTTTAATGCCTGCTGAAATATGAAATATTAGACCACCTTTGCAACTGAAATGAAGATGAAACATGGGGAAAAAACTCCTATACTCCTATTAAGAGTATAGGCATGACTGGGCTGATTTCACTTTAGGAAAATGGAGCATAACGATAAGGCAACATTTGAAAGACCTCTACATCTGAATCGAAGACATAAAGGCTGTATTTATCAGTATTCAAGGACTTTGGATGCCTTGAATATAGGTAATCAAACTCAAAAGATCAGGACCTGCAAATAGTCAACACATGAACATTTGTCCTCATGGTTCACTAGCCACTTTTGGGAAATAAAGTCACTGTCAGAAAAGTCACTAAATCTCGCGACAATGTGGCTGAGTTGGCAACAGGTGCTGCTTTATCCAAGCAAACAACACACTTGCCAACGAGGGGATGTCTGTTTCTTTTTCTCTGAGAGCGATCCTGACAACAGCCAATGGGAGTTTAGCTGCAGGGGGAATAAAAAGAGAATGAACTGGTAGAGAAACGTGTTTAATCACATAAATAGTTTATGTCAGTAAGATTCCCAATTCCACTTGCTGCATTCTTGATAAGCTGCAATACAATTTTATTTGGAGGAATAAATCTCAAATGGCAGTGTGGCTGGATCAATCCACACAAGTATCCAATTACAGATAAAGTGAAGGAAGACTCACACAAAATTCTTCATTCATGTTATCCATGTAATAATGTTACTTCAAAGCACAATTGTAATGTAACCATGGAGCAAGAAATGATGTGTGTGTTTGCAGACTGTTAACGGTGGAGGAGAAGGAGCGCTTGCAGAAAGAGGAGAAGCTAACTAAAGCAGATAGAAACATCACCTTGGCCATGGAGGAGCTCAACAACTACAGGTAGCTGCTGCTGCAAAAGCATTATTCACTAAAAGGGCATCTGTGCGTGCCTCCCCGCCACACACACACACACACACACGTTTCAGTCACACATATATATTATTGTGTTCCCTCAGACAACGGGCAGAGGAGATGGAGGAAGAGCTGGAGAAAACCACACAGTCTTACCAGACCCAAATATCAGCACATGAGAAGAAGGCTCACAATAACTGGGTTAGTAACACACACACACACACACACACACTCTAGATTGTCTTGATTGTGCTACTGACTGTGCATTCACGCCACTAGCAACTCCAGAAAACAGTTGCCAGAGGTTCATCCATTTTCTATGACCAGAGACGCGTCTGTTGACAGTTGCCTCGTTTCCCTCTTTCCCTCTTCCTTTTTTTTTTTTTTTTTTCTGGCTAGCAGAATGACAGCCAATCACGTGTTTGTGTTTCGATACAGTCCCGCCTTGTCTGTTTATGGATTTACCATGTATGTTATTGATCTTGACTGTGTGTTTATGTATATAGTATGTATGGTATTGAGCTTGACTTTATTTTCCAGCTGGCAGCACGAGCAGCAGACAGAGATCTAGCAGACACCAGGAGAGAAAACGCCCTCCTTAGACAGAAGTAAGTGTGACTTGAATCATTTTTTTTTCATCACAATGCCATTTTGCCAATACGTTCAGCGTTATTGATTCCACCATAAAGATTTTTACTATGGTCTTAAGTTCATGTGATACTGTATGTAGTTGTTATACTTTATTTTGATATTCAATCTTATATAACCTTTTCAACTTTTCAAAGTTGAACTTAAACTATTTCCTTCACTGAGACTTTCAGTGATGCTTAATTTTCATCTCGTTATTTCACTGAGCTTTGATTAGCAAGAAGGATACGGTGTACTCCATCCATGACATAAGTTTGAGGACAATTTACACACAAAAAAAAATCTTGATCACTTTTAAAACCAAACATATTTGTTAAGATTCCTCTCACATGAAAACCGTGTGACTTGTGTTTGGTTTGAATTGATTGTTTACAGTTTACATGCGTGGAGTCAATTTTGATGAGCTTTTGGCCCAAGAGACATGTTTTCATCTATTGCTGACCTGAGCAGTATTATTTGGGTCCAGGTAGTGGGTGCGCGTTAACTTGATGTGTGTTTGTGCACAGGCTGACAGACACGCAGTTTAAACTGGATGCCCTTGGCAAAGATCCCTACGCCTTGGACAGCCTGGCTAGACCACTGCCTTTTAGAGGTTAGTACACACACACACACACGGTGACCCTCCAAGTGTTTAAAACTCGTACGAACCCAAGTCCCCAAACTCTGACCTCTCCGTCCCTTGGTGTGGTGTTTCCAGGTGAAAGGTCACCGTATGGCCCCTCCCCTCTGGGTCGACCTGCCTCTGAAACCCGAGCCTTCCTGTCTCCTCCCACACTGATGGAGGGACCGCCCCCTAGACTCTCTCCTAGAGGTATGTTTTAGTACCCCCATTTGCTCTATTCTTACTTGTATGCCATCGTTCTTGCAGTATCCCGTTTCATTTTGCTGATCATTAAAGTTTCATCTTATCTTACATACAGTCCTCACTCAAATAAAGTCACGACTATAAACACACGTTTGGCATGTTGGCAATGACCAGTGTGTGGCATGATGAACTGTAGATGCTTGTTTTTTACCCCATGGAGCAGCAAGGCAAATGATGTATGTGCTGGCATGTTATTAGTGCTCTGGAAAGTCCATGGGGGAACAGAGTGCAATGTTGGCTCTGGTCTACTTGGTTCGTTCTGAATGCACTGGCTGACATAATGCTCCCTCTTGATCTCTCTTTGCTCTTGCTCCAATCACACCTTTACTGGTCTTTGGACTCTTGGATCGGTCTCTCTCTCTCTCTCTCTCTCTCTCTCTCTAACTCTCCACATCTCATTTTTCCTCCCTCTCATCTTCTTTTCCTCCATCTTTCCACTCCACCGTCTCCTCGCTGCCTTCCGTTCTCAGTGTCTCGTGGTCCCGTGGAGCCCCCTGGTGGCCAAGGGGAGATGGAGCGCAGTGGAGGTCCTCATTCAGACAGTGGATCTAACTCCCCGACCTGGGAGAGAGATCGCAGGGGACCCCCCCCAGGACCCCCCGGGCCCCTAGGACCTCCAGGTGTGTGTGTGTGTGTTTGTGAGAGTGACAGAGGGGGAGAGAGAAAGAGAGTGTGTATCAGTAGGTTCATTGGGTCAGCTAGTAATTGCAGGAAAGCCTGGCAATGTCCACAGAGTCTGACCTGTCCTCACCTCTCTATCGTAACATAGTTTAGATCAAATTTAGCACAGGGAACAGTGGAGGGGGCAGGGAAATGAATGTTTCCCCTAATTTTGACCCAAAACTAAAGTTTACCAAGTCCTTAAAGATGATTTTACCATTTTCCTCTTTCACAACAAACAACATAAATAACTGTCACAAAGAGCTGTTATGTTTGTGTTATTTAACTATTTAGTTTAGTTAGTTGTTTGCTGTGGTCCAATGCTGGAAAATATTTTAAAAATACAGTATTGCAGTGTACTGAGTGCTGAATTGTGACAAACTGGAGCTAGGAACATTTTTCACAGGGAGACAGTTGCATGTGTCACTGCTGGATTTCTGCTGTGTCAGTGATGATTCACCGTCTTTATTGTGCTACAGTCTTGTGTGTGTGTGTGTGTGTGTGTGTGTGTGTAAGTAAAATGCATCATGAGCCTGTGTGTTGCACCATACGCATTGTGTTCAGGCTCAATGAATGGGGAGCATGCATGTACTAAATGCTTTGGGGGAGTGTGTGCGCTGCGCTCTGTGCACTGTTAGTGTGTTTGTTGTGCATGTGAACACTAAATGCACGGTGAGAGTGCACGTGTGTTGTGTTCAATGCATTGTGTAGCAGTGTATTTGAAACGGGGTTAACCATGAAGCCTGACCCACAGTCTATTTAAAGCACTGAGGCTGCTTGATAAATGTGTGAATTCATACACATTATTTCTATGATTCCGGATACTTTCTCACTTTGCTGTTCCATTGTGAGGCTGACTTTGTGCCATACTAAAGCCTTGTTTGTTTTATTTACAGCTGGTGAAGGTTGTTTATGTCCATAGACATTGATGCTTCAATGCAGAATATCTAATGCTCTGTTTCTCTCTTCTTCATCCCACTCATTCTCTTTCTGCTGTCTTTCATTATTTCATTCTCTCTCTCCCTCCTTCCCTCTCCCTCAGGTTACATGTTTCCAGAAGCAGGAGGACCCATGTACAGGAGAGCAGCTCCTCCTCCAGGAGCCCTGGGCCTTCTGCCTCCCAGAGGTCTCCCCGCTTCAGGCCCCCTGGGGCACCCAGGACCTCCAGGACCTCCCAACCCTACAGACATGGCTGGTGAGTCTGTCTAGTGTGGTTGGCTTTCCTTCACTATGCTCTCGTCTCTCTCTTTGTTTGTATTCTGTTCCTTCACTCTCTTGCTCTCTCTGCCTTTCTGACGAGGGGTGGGTTTCCTTTCAAGTATATTTATGTGAATCTGTTGAAAACATCTGAAGCATCTGCATCACACATCGTTCATGTCTGGATTAATTTAATTTGTGTGGACAAAACTAAATGTGTGTGTTTCTGTTTGCAGAGGCACTGTATGGAGGAATCAGCCTAGCACCTGGCGAACATGAACACAGAGAGGTCAGAGTGTGTTTGTGTGTGTGTGTGAGAAAGTGGTCATGTGACTAGTGTCCATTATCATAGAATAGAATTCCATTGAAGATAATGTCTAACATTTGCCCATTTTATGAGTAACACCTCAGTAAGAAAAAAAGCAGATGTTTGCTGACAGAGGGGTTTGAACCCGTGTCATCCGTTCTCTTCTTTCACCACTTGGCCAGAAGCTAGCCTGCCACCGCCCATTTGGAAAATTGTCAGATTGGAAATGTCATATAATCTCTGTGTGTCTGATTGGTTTCAGGTTGGATCCAGTTCTCCAGCCTCAATGACCTTTAACATTCATCGTCTCTCTGTCCCCCCAGTCTGGTCCTGGCGATAGGAGGACTCCCCCTGAAGGAGATCGGAGGATGGGGGACGCCCCTCCTCTGGGACCCCCGCTAGGCCCCATGGATGGACCCTTTCCTCGTAGACCCCCCTACGGACCCCCACCTCCTGATTTCTATCCTCCCAGGGGACCAGGGGGGCCTCCCATGATGCCTAGTGAGTAGTAACAGCTATCCTGTCCTACCTTTTTATAATCATCTCCTCTCCAGATGTCAACAGTGGAAACGTCACTCTCTCTGCTGTCTCTCCTCTCTCGCCAGTGTGGGCTCCTCCTGCTCCTCATCCAGGGATGATGTTCCCTCCTCGTTTCCCTCCCGGTGGACCTCCTCTTCCTCCTCCTCATCCTCACATGTCCTCCTACGGCCCCCCCATGCGACTTCCCCCACCCGACGGTCTCCCACCTCCTTCTATGGGTCCTCCTCCTCCTCGCCAGCCCCTCCCATCCCCAATGCACAGCCAGTCACCAGATGAACACACACCTTCGCCTCACAACGCCATTTGAACCTGAACAAGATCTCTCCTTTCTTACATTGGTCTCATTTATTGGAGCAGTGAGATGATGTTTGGTTTAAATTGAACAAGGTGGTGGATGGATGGTGGGCAGGTTGTTGTTTTTCCCTCTTAGTTTCAGTAACATGTATTTATTAATAATGGGGGTTTTTTAATAATTCCTGTTAAAATCTCCATTCTCCTTTGCTGTCTCTTTTTTTAGCTCTTTCTCTCAGCCTGCTGCTGTCTCTTTCTCCTCCACTCACCTCCTCTCTCTCTCTTTTCCCTCCTGTCAGTCATTTCTCTCTGCCTCTGTTTCTCTCTGCCCCATCACCAACCAACAATAGTTCCTGTGATGTACTTCTGTCGTGTTGTCACGGCGACAGCGAGCAGGCAAGCTCAGGCACTACTTCCTGCTTCCTGTTTGGAAATTGTCGCAGTCAGGAAGTCATGTGACCAGATTGTGCTCTCTAGTGTAACTTCAGAGGTATAGGAACAGCAGAAACATACACACACACATATATAGGTTGCTCGGTGTGTGTGTGTATATGTGTGTGAGAACGTTGCCACCTGAGCGAACAAGAAACAGCTGCTTGGTTGTTTGATGATGCCAGAGTGTATTTTAATCTAACTTCTCCTGACGTGTGTATGTAGAAATCCGGTGTGTGTGTGTGGATGGTGTTGCCGAGGATGGAGAGTGTATTCTGTGCAGGGCAGCAATAGTCCACAAACCATTTCACCCTGACAACACAGAAAGAGCAATCTGGTTTGTGTTCAAAACGTAATAATCTCCAAGACTGTTGTGTAGGAAACACCTGAAGGTGCACTCTCTGCCCTCATTGTTCTTTAGGCCTGTTATATTCTGGCGAAGAGTGCCATTGAGATTTGGCACCAAGGTCTCAGACTGGATTACATGTCTTGTTCTGTCTTGGACTCGACTGACTTGGTCCTCTTGGTGATGAATTCTCCAATCTTCCTGAGAGGCCAAATAGCACAACAACATGGTTATGCTGGTTTCCATTGCAGGTACAACTAATTTTCAACAAATTCCCATAGAATTTGTGTCTTTATTTTTGTTTTTGCAACTTGGTCAACAAGGCTATTGTTCTACACAAGCTGTTGATCCTACGTTACATTTACAGGCGTGAGAAAGTGGCTTAGGATAGTCATGTCATAGAAGTAAAAGCAGTAAAATGATAGGCTGAGCCGTGATCTGTCCTCAGACACAAAACAGTATTGAATGGGCTGACTGGGAGAAGGGTTCCTTTCAGAGCCAGAAAATATGAAAACTGTGGATTTTTGTAAAAAGTAATTAATAGATGAATAAAGACCATTTGTCAAATTGTCATTGTCTCCATATTTCTTAAATGGAATCTCCCATTAATTTTGTACTTTTTTTTTTTTTGGTACATGGAACTGTAATGGCACCTCATCAATAGTTCCCAAATGGACAAAGTTGATCTGACACTGGTTTGAACTATGAAGGATGAAAGCCCCTTGACTGACAGCAGCCTGACTCCGACTGTAGCAATGCTAAATGTCTTGACTAACCCTCAAAACAGCATTGTGACTAATTGGTGGAGTCTATTAGTGTTGCTATTGCTGAATGAGGCTGGGAATCATGAAGGACCAGAATGAGGCTGCTTGGCTTCAGTCATCAAACCATTTAGTCATTAGTTTTTCTGAAGGTGCTAAAGCCACCGTGTCCTGGCTCCTCCAGATGAAAGCAACCTAGCGCTTACTGTTGAAGACAAGTCACAAACATCAGTAAAAACCACAAAAAGTGTTACAAACGAGCAAATGCCAAGTGTGAAAGCTCACCGTGATAACTGGAAGCTCTGAGCATCCTGACCAGAGATGATGTGGTTGGCAGCTCGGTGGAGGTCCCAGTTGGAAAGCAGAGAGCGAGAGAAAGTAGGGAAGACACAGGAGCAAAATGTCTGGTGACGCTGAACTTTTTTTTTTTTTTGGTCACTGGCTGAGGTCAGATCTGTCCCAGTAGCACTATAAGTCACTGAACTGAAGCGAAACAAAGACACCACAAAGTATTTATATAAAAAAAACCCATTTAATTATAAAACAGCCCGTCCACATCAAATTGACATCTTTCTCCCACAAATAAAAACTATGTCCCCGGTCAACATTGCTCACACACAATAAACTGTCTAAAAATATTGATTCAATATTTCACATCACCATCACGTTAACGCCTCACACTCTTCAGTTTACAAAATCACGAACGGTAAATGGCAGTTTGTTAATCATCCTTTATAACAGATTCAATAAGGGGGGGATTTGGGGGAGGAAGTGCCGTTTATCCCCATTTATTTCTGCAGAGTGAACAAAACATCAGGACCTCCTCTTTCTATGAAAACACACTGTGTTCAGGTTAAAGGTGCTGAGTGCATTCTAAACATCACAATATCGTCAAGTTGATAAGTTGCTAGAATTACTGTAAACACGAGACGCTGGGTAGCCTAATCATGGTCTCACACCACAGATATTGTTAGTGCTAGTGGATCTCAAAATTATGACCACATTTCCCATAAACCCTGTTGCTTCCTGTCCCCTCCCCCGCCCTGAGTCTTTGGCTTTACTGAAGCTGTTGACAGTGATTTTTTTCCCATCAGCTTTTCACTCCTTCCACCATCTGCCATTGCACAAAACTCTGAAAGCTTCAGCTCCGTTTGCACTGGAAGAACAGCGCCATCTTCCTGTTTTTTTGCCGTAAAGCAATCCAGCAGATTTCCTGCCAAACCCGCTGGCGCAAAATGTAAAATGCAGTGAAGAGGGCGGTAGAGGCCGCCAATCTTCTTGTTTGTTTGTGGTACTTACACTAACGTCTCAAAATGAACGAGGTAATGACTTACTGATGTTAAAATTGCTACAAGTAGCACCTTTAAAGCAATGATCCCAAATTGATTTCACCTATCAAAAAACCAATTCAGTCCTGAAGGGCAAATAAAGGTGTAGGAGGGTAGACAGGTTGACGAGAGGCTTTTAGTCCTCTGGACAAATGAGATCTGGATTGTGCAAAATGAGCTCCAACTCAACAGCGGGACGGAGTACCTAATGTTTCGTACACTGTGCAAGTGCTCCGGGGACTTTAAAAATACACTACGATTTTATTTTCATGTTGATCTTAAAATTGTTCAAAAACATTTTATTTCCTAAAAGTCCACCTAGACATTACAAGTACCTTATGAATTTGAGTGTGCATGAACAGCCAACAGTTCTGCCACCGGTGGCTACATCATCGCACGCACAGCTCACACCTTTTTCGAGCCAACAATACACTGAAACTGACGCAAAGAAATGTACCGCTGTCAGGTCGACGTCGGCATCAAGAGGGGAACATTTTCACGTTTTCTAAATAATAATGGTGTGGACTTTTGTAGGAGAGAGAGAGAGAGAGAGAGAGATGGATTATTGACACTAGTAGAGGTAGGTATGTACGGTAAGTAGAGTATGTAACAGGCAAATAGCATAAATTCATAAAGGAATACCACATTTTTTTGGCACTTGTACAAAAAAAACAAAAAAAAAAACAAATTTGGCTTTGAGCGATTCTAAAAACATCTTGTTAACATTGTTAGCATGCCTCACTGAAACCAATGGGTACTGAATTACCCATTGGTTGCCATCAGCGATGGAGTGGTAAATTAAAAAAGGTGGAAAAACAACAACCTCCAGGCAGTGACATAAGCAAAAATCAATTCTGTTTCGAGAAAGGCATTCATTCATATTTTTTTTTTGCCTGAAAAGCCCCTATCCTCATACAAGTCACATACGTTTGAAATGACTTAGCATGATGAGGAATGTTAAAGAGACGTTACTTCTGTTTAGCGACGAGCCAACGGGGAAACCCTTTCAACACAACGAGACAAGTAAAAGAAATACAATGCATGTTGTTCTTAATGACCCTATTTCAATGATGCTCGTCCTCGGCACTGTCTCGCCACCGCTTGCAAAGATGGCGGCGTATAGATGCCCATGCAGCTCTGATATTTTCTTGTTCACTTTCAACAATTCAGCTTAATGCCAAGGCCATGAAGTATTTTCTACTCTAGGAGGACGTTGCCCGTTATCTGTTCCAATTAAAAAGGCAAAACTGGTGACACAAGACATGGTAAGAAATATGGCACTGATTGGCTGAGCTCATAATACGAGTGTATTTTGAAGTTTATAGCTGCTGGAGCGTAGAAATGGACCGGTATTTTGAGAGATTGCTGGGAACTATAAATTGCGATTATTTTCCATCGGTTCTACCATTCACAAACCACTAGATTTGAGCTTTAGAAAGACACAATTTCTAGTCCTTCTTGAATGTATTTACATTTGCATCCAAGTGTGTCTTGGTCATATATCCACACATAATCGAGATGTTTTTTTTGTTTTTTTCCTGCGTTGGTATTTCAATGCCTGGTGTCAATGGGATCTGTTAGGTACCGGCCAGTTTGCTTCTCTCTGTGG
>OOFE01050847.1:0-17458 GCA_900323365.1 Monocentris japonica | reverse complement strand
TGAACAGTCAGTTCTTGAAGTTGATGTGTTGGAAGCAGGAAAAATGGGCAAGCGTAAGGATCTCAGCGACTTTGACAAGGGCCAAATTGTGATGGCTGGACGACTTGGTCAGAGCATCTCCAAAACGGCAGGTCTTGTGGGGTGTTCCCGGTATGCAGTGGTTAGTACCTACCAAAAGTGGTCCAAGGAAGGACAACCGGTGAACTGGCGACAAGGTCATGGGCGCCCAAGGCTCATTGATGCGCGTGGGGAGCGAAGGCTAGCCCGTCTGGTCCGATCCCACAGAAGAGCTACTGTAGTTAATGCTGGCTATGATAGAAAGGTGTCAGAACACACAGTGCATCGCAGCTTGCTGCGTATGGGGCTGCGTAGCCACAGACCGGTCAGAGTGCCCATGCTGACCCCTGTCCACCGCCGAATCGTTTTAACATTATGACTGATCGGTGTATCTTGCTGCAATTTGGGGCCACCAACGTGCAAAACTGCCTAGTGTAGCTTTCAGGTGGGAAACAAAGTCTCCTCTGTTGTTCCTAGCTATAGGAGTCAGTACACAGACCAAACTATCCCAGGGCATCCAAATAATATATGAATGCTGGAATAAAGTGTTATTGCCTTTTAACTGACTCCTAATGGTCACAGTAGACATTTTAGTGCATGTATCTAACTATCCCTGAGCACATGCGACATAGCTAGATAGATGGTTGGAGCCGTATGACAAGCATTGATGGGAAGGGCATTAAAGCTTTGCATCATGGAATGTATCATTGGTTGAACAGTTGGCATGGCACTATGTTGATGTAATATGGCAGTCATTATCTTCCACAGTCCCTGCCAAAGGAGGAATACCCTCTCAAATGTCAAGTCGGACCAGGCCCTTGGAAAACCACACTGACTATGAGGGCCAATTTGTCACATTTACAGTATGTGGCACCATACCAGCTCCAGTAACAGTCATCATTGCCCTGATTGCCCCTATTATGAGAGCAATAAAATGAACAGACTCCCTGCAATCCCACTAATCATACAGATATTGCATTTTCTTTTCACTTTCTGTTGTCAAATTCAATCGTTGGGTAGTGGATTCATTCATTCCATTGGTCTTCACGGCACTGACTTCTACTTTCTGAATAAGGAGCAAAGTCACTTCAATTGCCAAGAAAAATAAATGTACGGGAATTTGTGTTGGCAACATTAGTGCAGAAGCATATGGACAACGTTTTGAAGTTTTATAGAACATAATGACATGAATAATACAAGCAGGACCTCACATACTGTGCAAGGGGACAGTGCAAGACAGACTGTGGACAATACACTGTACATTTCACTCTACATACAGTATATATAATGATTCAGAAATAAAGTGAAGTTAGTTTTATTTATTTGACCAATTGAAGTAGGGGGTGTAGGATGTTGTTTCATCTCCACTGGCCTGTAGGTTCCTTTGACTGCAAATAACCCGCTGCCCTACCATGTTTGCAGTATTCACAAACTCTTCCTCTGCACCTCCTGCATTGCAAAACATACGCTGTTTTCTTTAGAGCACAGAGAAAATATCCATGTGTCATATGGATAAACCACAGCTGCTCTCATCTCAAGTTCTCATCTTTGTCTTTTAAATGGAGGAATTTTATCTTGAGATGCTCTCAGTTTTGCTTAAGTGCAAAGACAACAATGTTAAGTGCAAGGCCAAGAAAGGATGTGCGTGTGAGTGGTTTGTGTGTGTGTGTGTGTGTGTTTGGGGGGGGGGTGATTATGCTCCACTGTATTGGTCAATGCTGTTTATAGCATAGGCATGTGAGAGTATAGCTAGTCATCTATATCCAGGGGGCAGGGATGGGATCACTCTTAGAAGCATCCGGAACATACCTTTCTGTTGTGATTGGGCTGAGATTAAACTTCTGAGGCTACGAGCACAAATGTGGGCCACATATGAATTAATGCAAACTACAACCATATGAAGCTGATGGCAGACGAATGAAAGAAAGAGAAAATAGACAATGACTGCAAGGTCTATTGTAATTAGAAGCAGTGGGCTTGCTGGAAATACCCCACTGAATTGATGAGATTGATTTTGTCTGACTGCACACACACACACACACACACACACACACACACAAGCACACATAAATGTATGTGCAAATGTGCACGCACGCACACAGGCACACACACACACACACAAACACACAGAGCTCGAGAGGATTTACTTTTCCTGGCATTACTACCATACTAATACTTTCATACACTGCACTCAGAAAAAAGCTTGTCGTCAAGCTCTTCTGCCAATAGCTGTTGCAATACTTCTCTCATGCAGAGTAAAAATTTGGAGCAGGCAATATGAACCCACAGTGTTGCAAATATACAGTAAGTAGGCAAGAGAAAATGTTTTCTCCAACCCCCTCTGCTCCTCTGAAAGCAATTCCACCTCTGCAAAACCTTAAAGTCCACATTCTGTTGAAATTAGAGAGCATGCTGTTTGAACATTTGTTATATGTAACGCAATGAATCAAAGGGACATCTTGACATTGTATTATTTTTGTGTCAGGCAATGGGTACCAATGATACCAATGCCCAGGCGTCTTCTAATTCCTTTCATCCTTTCATCCTTTTCATTCACTCTTTCATAGCTATATATCTCCTTTCTACTTATTTGTGAACACACAACATGAGCAGCTCATGTTCAGTGTCATATAGCACAGAACAAACTTATTGAAATAGTTCCTCTAAGCGTGTTGAAAATGTTCTCAACTAAGATAACTCCAGGATGTTTTCTGTTCTCTTGCACAGAAAATGGGAATGCAGAGCAGGGCTTGTAAGGAAGGCGTGTTTCTGAGGGAGAGCCCAGCCTTGATTTGCCTTCAGAAAATAATAAACCTATGCCATTTCTGTAACGGACGAGCTCTTCTTGCTCAGTTGTGTTCACACAGCTAAGCTTTCAGTCTGCTTTCAATATTGTTCCACAGCAGCTGGCAAGCTACAACACACACCTGGGTAAACACACTATGCTCTTGCTCTTGTCCCGTTCGCTCGCTCTCTCTCTCTCTCTCTCTCTCTCTGACTCTCAGTAACAGATGAAGATCACTGGCTGTTCGAGAGGCCTTCATTTATCTTCATTCTTCATTCTACTCGCTGTCAGGGTCACAGGGCTTGGCTCCAACCACAGATCAATCTCACTTCACCAGCATTGTCTGTGTAGACACCAGGGACGCCACAGCGAAAGGCCCACCCAAAATCCCCCCAAATCCTTCTCATGCAGAGCAAGCAAGGCTCCAGCTCACAGCAATGTGCATTACCTCAGGAGGCTGACAGAGCCCAGCCCCTCCGCTCTGGACTGGAAGCTTAGTTTAGAGCCATAACTTTGATTGTATCAGCTCTGATGATGTCAGCCTGCCCTGCTAACGGCTCGCTCCCTCTCTCTCCTTCTCACTCTCTGTGTCAACTGGCAAACCTGCCCGCCGATTTATCCATGGCTCTCCAACACACAGTCATCACTCTCTGAACAGCTGTTTGGCACAAATACAAACTGCACAAAAAGCGTGATATACCCATGTCATACCTGAATGAGATTTACATTGTGTAAGCTACCCTCACCCACTGCAACATTGCATGTTTGATTCAGCCATTTCACAGTATTGAAACAGCCCTGCTCCTGTGTTGACCCTGCCTCAATTGCAGTACGGGTCTCCAGATGCTGGTGACTTAACCCCTTGCCTGTAAAACAAGAATAAGAAAAACACCCTGGTTATGATGACTATATTGGTGGCCTCGTTCTCCCAGCAGAGGCTTGGCTGGAGCCCCGCACAGTTAGAAAGGGCCAGTGGATATTAGTGGTTACCGTAAAGTTTTTTGGGAGCCAGTTAGTTTGGTATCAGACCAGCACGCCTCACTGACCCTTCCCACCCAAAAATACCCCTTGCTGTTTCCCTCAACTCCGACCCTCAAGAGTGGGGAACTCCATGTTAGGGGTTTTTGGGTCTCACCGTTATTTATTTATGAGTGTTTTAATGCCACTGGCAGGGACTTTAATGGAGGTGAGGCAGAGACACTCCCATGTCGCACTACTCCCGTCTGTAAAGTTTTACAGCGTCCCACCACACTCTCGAGAGAGGCCAGGGGAAAGTGACGCCATAGCCCAGGAAAATGCTCTGTACTCATGCCTGGGCTGACTTTCTGGTATGGTTGAGTTGGGGGTGGTTAGGTAACTTAGGCTGTGAAAGCCTGGCTTTTGCAAGAGTGGAGCCTTTTGATGTGTCGTATTGCATTGTAAAAGCAAATGACAATCAAGCTGTTGCTGCGACTAAAGATGTGCTTATCAGCCCACAGGCCAATCCTTTCTGTCGCTCTTCAAAACCACTGCAGCTAATGGATCCTTACTTTATCATATTGATTCTCCCTGTAAACTCAGCCCTCTGTCAACCCACCCACCTTTCTCCCTCCCCTCATATGGCCTTGATGAGATCCAGACCCTGTGTGGAAGCATATTAAAGTGGCCCAACACTATCGGCAGGAGAGCTAAATGGAAGGTAGTGAAATCTTTTGAACCTCTGTTACATTATAACAGTTCTAAACACATCCAGCTGGGTCCAAAGTTCAGGGAAGACATAAAAGCACCATTGCATGTTACCTTGGAAGATGATAATAGCCGAGCACCACTAAAACTACTAAGACACTCCACAATCAAAGGGCCCAGAGGAAAGACTCCCCGCACTTCTTACTGGCTGCTAATGGCCTGTGTGTGTCAGAGACAACTGATCTGACAGCCTTTATATCTCCTATAACACACACCGCATGCATTGTAAAGACAAGGAAATTTTTGGTGTTAGTGATTAAACTCCATTAGGTTTGGGTTAATTAAAATCCAGAAGACTTGGAGCAGCAGCAATTACCCTAGACCAGCCTGGTGAGTTGACCTGTAAGCACGTTACCACACACTGATCTTGATGGGAGGATGCTCGTAGAGTCTCTGACACTTTGCAGATGTGTTTTACAGGAGTTGTACGGCTGACATTGACAATATTGCTGATACTGTCTGTGTAACAGGGAGGAGAGACAGAGCTGGACAGGCATGGCAGAGCAAGGCAAGGCAGCATACAGTGTGTGTGTGTGTGTGTGTGTGTGTGTGTTTCTTGAGCCATGTGTTGGCTGTGGGCTCCTCTGTGGCGCTTCAACCACACATGATAAATATGAGCTTGTGGTGAGGCCGTGGTGCCCCAGGAATGCTCACATGTGGTCCAGCGGCTCTCACCACCATTGAGAAGAGAGTTACATGGCTTTTGGTCATCAACATTCCTGTTGGGGAGACCTACATAGGAGGCCATTTAACTTCAAGACTTGAGGCTGTGGCTGCCGATGCCAGTTCTGGCTCAAATCTCCTACTAAAGCGTGTTATTTGTTTACTCCAAATTCTGACGCAGCAACCAATCACACTATTGTTTACTGGCTGACTGAACTTGGCCAGGGCCAAAAATGTGCTTAATCACCAGTTGCCAGTGTCGGAAACAAACATGGAATGACAACACCGACAGGAACATTTCTCAGATCAAGAGTAATTCTACAAATGTCTTTCCATGTTTATTTACATATGTCCTCAGAAATGCTCTCACAGCCTCCATGAGGCCAGAATTTACTCCAACACAGCTCTCTTGGCCCAAAGCGTAGGATGTGGGCAAAAAAAATGAACAAGTGAGAAAAATGAGGAGTCTGAGTGCAATGCCAAATAAAACATAAGCCATGATAAGATCAGTCATCACTGTCAGGGCATTAATCAATCAGATGTTTGAATCCAGAACCAACTAAAGCTAGACTAGCCACACCCATAATACCTACCAGGCATCTGCAGTTACTCCTTTGCAATCTGTAGTCTGCTGGCTCGATACTTTAATGTCACTGGACAGGACATGAACTCACAATGCCTCCCATCCCATGACAGACTGTAACATGCCCCAACCCATCTTCTCCATCCAACTGGCCAAGTCAAATAATGCTACCAATGATTATGATGAGTAAATTGATGCACTAAAGAAACAATTTTATAATGGCTTCCCTACACCATGCACAACGCTGACAGTCACAGAAAAAAAAACATTCCTCCTCCATCCCTTTCTCACATGGGAATGAAGACTGCAGCAGTTGGGTCGTCTGTTATGCTATGATCAATATCTGAAGATAAAGATTACTTTTGCCAGAGGTCTAGAGAGATAAGCCAAAGCAATTTGTTACCCAAATCAAATGTGCCACAATATGTGCACGGATCTATTATTCATAACGTGACTGGGCATTCTCAAATGCATGCTCGCTCCTTAAATAGCTGTTTGGAACAGAGATCAGCAAGCAAACACTGGCATAAATAATAAGCCCAGTGGAATTTGGAAATTGTTGCACAGTATTTCACCAGCAAATAAAAAAATAATTACCAAAGTGAAGAAAGTGATTTAATGGAGTCAATTATGCTTTGATCTAGCTAGTAATTCCTTTTCCACCAAACATCAAGTGGTTTTGGATAACTAAATGTAAATCATGGGACTATGAAATGCCCTCTCCATCCTCATATCCGTCATTGGAGACTAATCTGTTGTCTCCCATAACTTCACGGCAGACAAAGGTCATTTGCCTGAGGCCTCTATGGAGACTATATCCCCTCTCTGGACAGACGCACTGGCCTAAAGGGGGGCCGGATGCCCCCTCCCCTCCTCCTGACCTCTCTCTTTCTACCAGAGGCTGAGAAGGGGGTCCTAGGGTTGAGAAGGTCCTGGGGACTGGACACATTGCGGCATTAATTACACACTCAGTTACCATCGAGCCTAATGTTTGGCCTCCCCCCCCGGGGTTAACTCCTTCCTGACAAGCAGGGAAAGTTATGGGGCCTCCGTGGCTCGTTTGCCAGCAGTCAGCTAAGACAGATCCTCTATGTACTCTTTCACAGCCCTGCTCTCGCTGACTGACAGCAGCTAAACGGTTCAGTCCCACATCACTGTGCTCGGGGATCACACAGGGAGGAGGAGACAGGGATAATGGGAGGTGTGAGGCGGTGGGTGACAGGCGGGACACTTCATCCCATCAAAGGCTTTTCTGGTATTCTTGTGCAATCACCAAACAAAGAGGCTTCATTGGAGCGTTATCTATCGCAGGCTTCTCCTGCTGACATCCTGACTAGGCCTGTGCCTGTGATCCTGCCATTGGCTGCTCCACAGAGGAACGAGAGAGAGAGATAGATAGAAAGGGACAGCATGCAGTGACAGGATACTCCCCCCTCGGTGAAGAGCAAAGTAAACACAGTAGAAAGAGAGAGGAGGAAGTCTAACTCTGTCACACAGGCACAAGGTGGGATGCTTGCAGATGTCCTTAGATGTATAAAAGATTAGTTTGCCTGAACCCTGGCAGGGCCGGTGTTTGGGTTGCTCAGAGCTCTTCTCAAAAGGATACTGAGTGCCGCTGGCTACAACTATTATCGTGAGTGTCTCTGCCTATTGCTGAAGTAATCCGATTTCTGGTGACAGGCACTGTAGTCAGTAATCCGATAGCAGAGTACTTACAATATCAAGGCTTGTGTTTCGTTTGATTAATTCATAGCCTACAGGATCTGTGTGATAGAACGGAGAGCACAGCATGAGATCACGACCCTGGAATTCTAAACAATAACCATCTGTGGTGAACCGTGCAGCGCTTTCCCTCCCTTTTTCTCTCTCTTTTCTCTTGCTCTCACTTCCTTTTTCTCCCCACCCCATCTCCTCCTACCTTGTTTCTCTCTCACAAGATAGCACATACCTCATCAAGACCAACCTTTTTCAAGCACACCCACACACAGAACACACCTGCAACAGGCTTTTTTTTGCATGTAGAACCGACCAGCCAAGGTGCATGCAACAAAAAATATGTCATGACATGCACACCATTAAAAAAAAAGCATACCTCTGAGCCTAGGGGCATGTATCACCGAAACACCATGTACCTGAGCTAAACGGAAACCCTGTGAACCTTCTGCGTTCACAAGGTTCTGCCGAAGTCATCTTGCTCCCAATGACAAAGAAAAAAGGCCCTGATTCACTTTCCTTTTTTAGAATATCATGTCATTTAACAGTTACTTAAATATAATGAGCTTGGCAGCAGTGGTTTGTGAGTGTTAACAGCAAAGTAAATGATTCCAGTTTTATGTTGGATTTAATGAATTAGCCCAGTGCACTGCAAATGATAAATATCGCTATGTTCTTCAGGCTTGAATCTGGCATTTTAAAAGGACAGTCTGGATAAAACGTTTGAAGAATTTTTCTTCTTTATTCCACAAAAAGGAAAACAACATCTCTGTAAATGTCAAAGCCCTTCCAGCTTCTCGTTTATTGTTGAGAATAAGTGAGGTGGCTTTTTCTCTTTCAGCTGGTTGCCACAGGGCTGAGAATGAAAGATGAAGTGTTACTTTGCGGACTATTTTTAACTTTTCCGAACCAATGTTCAGACGTCCCATCTGGACAGGGTTAGCGGCAAGGCATCACAAGTTCTGTGCCATTACTTACAGTAACAGACAGCGTGAGTTCTCCTCGGAGATCACAAAGCAAACATGATGCTTATTTATGTGCCTTGGCATAATGAATACAGCCGGGGTAATCACCTTCCAGGAGGTGTTAGTGCTCTGTTGGTCTTCCAGGGTGGAGAAAAACAGCAGTACCTTCACCTAATAACAGAGTTGAGCTGAGGATTATCAAGTGACAGTATTCAATATTCTGTTCATGTCCAAGAAACCAGTCTACCTCCTGGGCGTGCAACAGGCCTCCAATGGAAGGCTATGACCTTTGATTTAATAACAGAATGTAAGGCTTGTGAAGGTCAGCCTTTACAGAGAAGAGCCATCTCGCTATCAGACTGGAAACCCTTAATGTTTATGTTTGAAGGGGTGTGTCAGGATAAGAGCGAAAAGGAGGTGCACCCTGCCTCAAGGCTAGAGTTGAATGTTAGCGCCAAGTGTAGATACGCACAAAGAACAATAAAGCAGCAAAACTAACTCAAATGAAAAATGTCTTCTTGCCTCCAGTCTGGAGTGGAAGTGGCCCCACAGAGCTGTTACACTACATTTCCATGACTTTGTTTCCTGACGAACCACAATGTCCCTAAATAACTCTATATTGCACATAATGCATTTTATCAGCTCAACAAGTCTCTCACTCTGTGCCACTATTTTTGACTTTATAGTAAGAAAGGGTGTTCCCTTGATTATGGTTATACAGTGAACAATAACTGGAGTCAAGTTTCCCTCTGTGCCCTGTGAGTCTCAAATGCCGTGTCCACCGCAGAAAGGGCCTTTGGTTTTCAATTACATTCACAAAGTGGTCCCCGATCGCTCCGCCTGACACAGGTGGTGGGAAGTATGTGGAGGGGCAAACTTGGTGTTCCATTTTAAAAACATGTGGGAAAAAGTCACTCTCAGCCCTATTTGCTTGGAATGTTTTATAGTTGCAGGCAGTGCATGACAGATGTGACTCCTACTGCGCTCCAGTCACTCCAAGCTAACGATGTCTGTCCTCTTGAACCACAAATTAGCAGCAGCGAAGCCCCTTATCAGAAGTGGGACTAATTGAATCACATAGCATTACCAAAGAGCTAGTTGGCCAGCATTACTGCAGTCGACACATGTTATATATACACATCATCACACATCAGAGCTGATGCTAAAATTTTGTAATGATGATTCCTTATGATCACACAATGTGAAGAAATCTTGAATCATCAAGCATAAAAAGGAAGAATTTAAATTGAATCTCTCTCTAACATTGTAACTAACTTGATGAAATTTCTATTCATTATAATGTCCTATAATGGAGACAGTTTACTGATAGCTCACCAATGATGTTAGCTAAACTGGAACTCCAACCCACTTTCTGTCAGTTTCTGTCACCTTGTGGTTGTCATTTGCCGGGTGGCCCCATATTGCTTTGGGGGGTCTTGGGGTACACAATATGAGAGAGTCCCACCCACCCATCATCTGCCTTACATGTGTTATTTTGGGGGGGGGGTGAGCCACCAAAGTAGAACACAAAGCTCCTGTTCTCAGACAGAGAGAGACAGATAGACAGACAGACAGGGTGTATTGTGTCTGAATTCCCAAACCAGAGAACCGCAATATTCCACCAGAGGACTCTGAAGGGGAAGCCCACACAACGGGAACAACAGTACAGCATAATTTTATCAGTTATAACAGAAACCCTCAAAAATGAAAAAAAATGAAATGCATATTGTGTTTAAAATAGGCCAATTCCTTTTGCAACATGCCATGTGTAAAGCTAAACCTATTGATCCTGCCTACTCAAGGCCTGGGGTCCAGTCCCTCACCAGGTCTTCACAGGACTTCACATGTTCTACCTTGGACAACCAAAGAGCAGAAGAGAGGGCTTCCCCTAGAACAAGACCTCTAGACTGAAGACACTGCTTTTAACATGAGTGGAAGTTTGAAGGCACTCACAGTGCCATGCACACAGAATCAGAATCGGAATCAGAATTGGAATTGGAATCAGAATCAGAATCAGTTTATTGGTCGTTTCCACATACAAGGAATTTGACTTGCAGGGTTGCTCACTAGACACCGCAATGTCACACAGTAGGTATACTATACTATACTATACTATACTAAACTACACTATACTATACTATACTATACTGCACTGTACTATACTATACTATACTATACTAAACTATACTATACTATACTATACTATACTATACTATACTGCACTGTACTACACTATACTATACTATACTGTACTATATAAACTAGAACAATGATAAGAACTGAGAAACAAAACACTAAGGACATACAATACAATACAATATAGTCTCCATAGGAGCGTGGCAGATCGAAGATAATAATAACTAGACTAAGCTAAACTATATAACGGGTACCAGAAGTAGTGTACAAGTGTCCTTGTTGGTGGCATTCAGTGCATTTCCTGTTCAGTTATTGATTTGTGCATTTTTGTTCAGTTATTGATGAGGGCCACAGCCTGGGGAAGAAGTTGTTTTTCTGCCTGGTTGTTTTGGTCCTGATGGACTAGTCTCTTCCCCAGGGGACAGCCTTGAAGATGTGATGGCCGAGGTGAGAGGGGTCCGCCATGATCTTGCCCGCACACTTCTTGGCCCTGGAGTCATGAAGGTCCTGGAGACAGAAGGGCAATTATCTTTGAAATATTGCCCTCACCAAAGACATTACCGTTATTTCTCAAGCCATCTTGACTTCTGCTCCTCAATAACTTTGTGATTTAGTGTCCAAGAAATGATGGCTGAGCACCAAAGTTCTGCTAAAGTGCTTCATTATTTGTCATCAGTCTACCTCACTTGCAGGTATGAAGGCGATCTATGTTTAGGAATAACCATTCAAATCCAGATGAATAGGAGAGAGTCATCAGTGATCAGTGAAAGAGAAACTGGCCCCTTAAAGGGCTCTTTGACCCCTCCCATCCGGACACAGACACACACACACACGTCTTACACTTACTGGCAATTAGGATTCATTAGAAATTGGAAATTTAATTAGTAGTTTGAGTTTGTCGTCGGGTGCCATTTCCTCAGTCTGTCACCCAACCGCACACTTAACTCAGGGTTTTAATGGTAGTGTGGTGTCTAAGGCCTGCAAGTAGAAAAGAGTTTGAAATGGAAATGCTGTTGTGGCCTTCCTCCACACCCTCCTGTCATTTGTCTTAACCAAACCCACCCAGAAATAAAACTACTCAAATGCAAGGGGATTTTCAACTCTTGTTCTTTTTTTTTTTGCAAGTGGAAAAGCAGCACGCTTTGCGGAATTCAGTCGCCCACGCACTGTCAGGACACTTGCTTCCAATTAGATATTTTACTTTGCTTTCTTGTTGTAGCCTGTCTGGGCCTCCTGCTTTTATCCCCCATCACCCCCTCCCTCCACTAACTCTCTCTCTCACTCTCTCCTCTTCTTTCTCCCATTTCCTCGCTCATGTCCTCATTCTTTCAATCTCTATCACAACACGTAGTTTCGTGGACCACAATTCCCTGCTTTTGCTTCATGGGTTATGTCACACACAACTCTCTCACAGTCCAATATCCTATGACATCCTTTGACACTTTCACATACAGCTCGTCAGAGTTGTAAAACACTCCTGCAAAGCTATTGCTGCAAACAAGCCCAAATTTAATGATACAGCTGGGATTTAGAAGTGGCTTTAGAAGCTCGCAAACAGCCTTTGTTTTGCTCCCAGCAGTGAATATTTATTAACTTATGGATCCATTTGATTACAGTGTGAGGTCAGCTCCTTGCTGTGAGGGTCCTCCCACACATTCACTAATGATAGCCAAGGCATGGAGTACATACAATACATTCACCCAGAATGCAATAGCCACATGTCATTCCTCATCCAAATTAATGTAATTAAAAGATTCCACAATCCTTTATGTGTTATTCCTTCGTTTATGTGTTGTTATTTCTTGTCTCAGCTCTCAAATCAAACATAAGCTATGCTGGAGTCTCATTGCAGTGGGATGAGACATGCATATGTGTGAATACTTGCACAGATTCTAGTGAAAATGTGCCCATGGCCTTATGATTTTAAATTGTATTACAAGCCAGTGAAGACACATACCACAAACACATCCATGAAAGAAAGAGATAAGTGCCTCATGGTATTGTTCTCTCTCTGTTATTATTGGTTAGAATCAGAAAGTCAATATTTCTGCAGAGATTGGAGGGTTAATATTCCGCGAGGCTAAGCTATCATTTCTAATGCTCACAGAGACATGATTTAGTGTACAATTCTTCAGTCTAAATTGTTTCCAAGCAGGGGGTTCCTCTGCAGCGTCCAGCCCATCACTTTAAGTCTGAAGCCTCAAGTTTCCGCAATTGCTCCATGTTGCAAGGAAGTTTCCAAGGGCCGTGCTATGGATAAGCCACATGTATCTTGTACTGTAGTTGTGTAACTCAATGCGTAACTCATTCAGTGTTACAGTTTAAAACTTCATGGCTAACCACTATAATAGAATAATAACAATATTTAATATGATATTTTCCTCGAGGTGTCTTAAGAGTGCAGGAGACGGAAATTTGGCCAAGCTGGTAATTGTTATTGAGGTGGCAAGGTTATGCTTCTGTTTACACAATCACTTGATGTGGTGCTAAATTCATTTCTACCAGTGAGGTTGAGCTTCCTGTCACCTCTGGTTACCCAGTGGAAATTAGAGGGGATCAGGGATGGGATTAAGCCAGCAGAGGTATTGAACTCGTGATCAGGACTGATACTCAGGGGACAGATTAGCATTGTTAATACTACAGGGGGAGGGGGGTTGTATATTTGTATAATCTTTGATTTAAGTGAGCAGTGAGCAGGTCCAACAGGGTTCAACATTCAGAAAATGCAATAGCTGGTGTTCAGCAATGAGAGCGACGTTGGGCTGTAGGTACTGTACACCCCTTTCAGCTTTGAAAACTACTAACTGCTCACTTGGGGCCCAGCTGTTCATCACAAGCGAAGCAGGGAAAACAGGAACGGGTGAAAACACAGCCCCTGGTCAAGGACACAACACATTCAGTAAGTCAAAAAATCATCAGATTGCCTCCAAATAAAAAAACACGTCCACCTCATCCGGAAGGTTTTATCTAGTATCTTGTATGGACTGGATGTAGATAGCAGATGGACGTACAGTTGCTGTCTCAATCATATACTTTCCAGATGAGATTTACCCACAGATTTAAAACTCTCTATTACTTTGTAACGTAATAGATAGTCCAAAGAAATTACATTTGAAAGATGACAGACAAATGGTATTAAACATTACAGATTCATCTAGCCAAAGGAGAATCAAATAATTGTCTGTGGACAGAGTCTAGTTTATACAACTGTACAAATGGAAAAACTAAGATACATTAAGAAAAGGGCATGAGGAAGAGAAATCAAAGTAATAATGCTGTGGCATCTTACTACTACTTTATAGCATCATACCTTGCTTTCAACTTGCTGAAATAAAATGAAACATTCATAACAAACTACAACTAGGGATTATTTTTACTATTAGTTATGAATGCCCTCCTGGTGCTCTTTCCATATTATAATGTAATAATGGTAATGTGTAATTGAAGCTGTAAAGGAAATAAGTTAAGAATGTTTCTAAGGCCCACTGAAGTCTTTTGGGATGGAAGGTGCCAGCGGGTAGGACTTTGGCTATCACTATCATCTAGTATAAATGAGGAGCATATGAATGCTTTTAGCCAACCATTAGCTTGTCGTTTTAAAAACGTTTTGCCCCAAGACACTCCTGTCGATACAAGGAACCTAGAAGAAACTTTCCAATGGCAGGCATGTTGTCAGGGAAAGCCGGGACCACACAGAAGAGTCCTTCGTGGCTTCTCAAGGACAGACCCAGGCATGAAAGATCTACAACTGGAGGAGAAGCCAAGCCTTGCACCCTAACGTTTGAAAAAGCACTCGGTCTCCTTGAGTGTCTGCAGAGTGGGACAGATGCAACAAGGCAAGGGGACCCCTGGGAGGGGTCAAGGAAAAACACAGGGACGCTTAGGAGGGGAGTGTTGACCTTACTGGAGGTATCTATCATTCACTGGAGATGTTGACACCTTACCAGAAACACATGCACACACACATACACATACACACACACACACACACACACACACACACACACACACACACATACACTTCTTTCTTTCCTCTAGACTTCTAATGAGCATGGTACTCAGAAGACCCTTGAGAGAAAGCAAGGCCACTCTCCACCCTACCACTGACTTCTGGAGTACTGCAGGGCACAGAGTGGGCCTCATACGTCTGCATTTCACCAGATAACCAGACTGAAAAGACAAGTGTGCTCTGTCAAAGGCTGAGGGCCGTTTCTATGTCTCCCTGTCGCTAACTGAGAGAGACATGTCAGGTCCTCTCTGAAGGAACGCTTGTTCACGGCTATTACAGTCACTGGTACAGTGATGGGGCCCTTCAACTCACAATACCCATATTATCCTTCTTCCTCTGCCTCTACTGATGTGCACCAGGCACTCTGTCTTGATATCCAACACACACTGTCAGCATGTTATGGCCCCACTCAAGTGACTGTATAAATTCAGATTATGGAAGAATTATTCTGGTCTGTCTGGCAATTAAATACGCTCATGTGTGGCTTTCCAGGGCAGCCAGCCAAGCTCTCGCCGGCACCAGTCCCAGTCCAGTCTAATTCTACAAGCGCCTCCCTTTGTCTGTGGTAATACATTTTTATCAGAAGGGAATGTGCTTCACAGGATTGAAATATCTCTTTCCAGTCGCAATTCCTGAAGCCTTCAGTACAAGAGAAGAGACGTCCAGGATCTCTTTTGGACTGTGACTGTGGCTGCATGGGTAAATCCAAACAAGATGAGGCTGTCTCACAATCATCTGCAGGCCCATTAATCATGTGTCATCACAGAGCAAAAAAAAAACCCTGTTTTTTGTGTGACAAAGGGATGTCCAACTAATTTAATTGATACTTAATACTCATGGTGGTTTGTTCCCCCCAGAGATGAAATGCTAAAGCCTCCATCCAGTACACTGTTTGGGCTCCTTCAGTCGGAGAGAATGTAATGAGCAGCTGGCCGTGGATGAAACACAGTAAAGATCTATTAAAGGGGCACGTGGATATGCCACGATGTGGTGCAGGTTACCCGTGGTCTCCGGGTGTGTGGAGCATACATGTTTATTTTGGAGCTGAGTGACAGGGAACACAGGGCAAAGCCCAGACATCAGAGGCAGGAGACATCACGTCAGAGCTCTCCTCACCACAGTGGGAGCCACTAACGAAAGCTGGCCCCCCCAACATGCTCGCTTTATACAGACACACACACAGACACTAACCACAAACTTACACACCATCACCTTCAGGGGGGACCTACCACCCTGCAGCAGCAGGCAGATCTGGCACTGTGCCAGCAGAGCGGGAAGAGGGGTTTTAAGTGCAGAGCCTGGCCTCGCCTCATCCAAAAACGCAGAGACCACTTAAAACACATTCCTCCAGCTATTTAACACAGCCGCTCAACACAGCCCAACAGCTGAGGTCTACCAAACTCTGAGAGCGATTGAAGGGGTTGGGTCGGGGTGCAGGCGGGCAATATAGTATGGGGGGCTGTGGGATAAACCTATTACCTTAACCACAGGAAGTAGATGAAATATGAAACCCAGTTCCCCAAACCTCCAGTTGAGCTGTGTGTCGACGTACTGATCTTCTATTTTCTAAATCCTTATCACCTGTTATCACTGTCAGTTATCTGACAGTTATCACTGTCATCAGGCTTCAGTCAGATGAGAATAAATTGGTAGAGAATTGAGAGTGGAGGTCAGGGCAGGATTCAGACAACAGATTTATCCCAAACGCCGGTCTGCAGCCCTCACAAGAGAAATACCGGACTGCCTCACCCTCAAAACTGCGCATGTACAGTGCCACGAAAAAGTATTTGCCCCCTTCCTGATTTCCTCTATTATTGCATATTTTTGATACTGAATGTTTTCAGATAAAAGGAACCTGAATGAACAACACAAATGATTTTTATTTGATGAACAAAGTTTTCCAACACCCATTGCCCCTGTGTGAAAAAGTAATTGCCCCCTTACACTCAATAACTGGTTGCACCATCTTTAGCTACAACTGCAACCTAACACTTCCTGTAGTTCATGATCAGTCTTTCACACCACTGTGGAGGAATTTTAGCCCACTCTTCCATGCAGAATTGCTTTAATTCAGCAACATTTGTGGGCTTTCGAGCATGAACTGCTCGTTTCAGGTCCTGCTACTGCATCTCAATTGGGTTTAGGTCTGGACTTTGACTAGGCCATTCCAAAACCTTAAATTTGTTTTCAGCCACTCTGATGTAGACTTGCTTGTTTGTTTTGGATCATTGTCTTGCTGCATGACCCAACTGCGCTTCAGCTTCAGCTGACGGACGGATGACCTGACATTCTCCTTAGAAGAGCAGAATTTATGGTGGTTCTTTCAATGATGGCAAGTTGTCCAGGCCCTGAGGCAGCACAGCATCCCCAAACCATCACACTACCACCACCATGTTTGACTGTTGGTATGAGGTTCATACTGTGGAATGCTGTATTTGTTTTTCACCAGACATAACGGGGCCCATGTCATCCAAAAAGCTCCACTTTTGTCTCATCTGTCCGTAGAACAGTGTTCCAGGAGTCTTGGGCATCATCCAGGTGCTTCTTGGCAAACTTGAGACGAGCATTCCTGTTTTTCTTAGAGAGTAGTGGTTTCCACCTTGCTACTCTCCCATGAATCCCATTTTTGCCCAGTCGCTTTGTGATTGTGGAGTCATGAACACTGACCTTAGCTGAGGCAAGAGAAGCCTGCAGTTCTTTGGATGTTGTTCTATGATTCTTTGTGACCTCCTGGATAATTTTACACTGAGATTTTGGCGGGGGTCCACTCCTGGGAAGATTACTACTGTTCCAAATTTTCTCCATTTGGAGATTATGGCTCT
>OOFE01050844.1:26770-39356 GCA_900323365.1 Monocentris japonica | reverse complement strand
CTGTGTTTATATGCTACGTGCGTGTTTTGTGTGTTACATGACAAAATGATGTCTATTTGTCTGTAGTTGTGTGTGTGTGTGTGTGTGTCTGAGAGAAATTGAGAAAGAAAGAGTCAGCGTTAGTAATAGCAATGCAACAGTGAGTTCTCACCCTGCAGCACTCTCCAAATCTCCACATAAAGGAAATTGACTTTTTAGAGAGCTTTATTGTATTTGTGTGGCTGTGTGTGTATGTGTGTGTGTGGGTGTGTGTGTATGCCACTAGAGTGTGCATATGCAGCCATGTAGTACATGTCCTGGTACGCGTATGTTTACAGGTTTCCTATCTCTTGGTATGTTGCCTTTGATTCCTGTGAGCTCTGCGATCTAAAGTAGGCCACAGAATCAAACTGTATCTTCCCCCTCCTTATATCTCCTCTTCTGTCCCTCGCCAGGCTACCAGATCTCCTACCGCCTGGACAGCGGGGACCCTCAGCGCTGGACCACAGTCGAGGTGGGATCCAACGCTCGCCAGTTCACCGTCACAGGCCTTTCCCCAGAGCAGACCTACGTATTCCGACTGACTGCTCGCACTGCCCTGGGCTGGGGGGAAGCACAGGATGCCCTGGTTATTACCACTGAACGTAGAGGTATAGGACTCACAGACACAGATACATATAGGATGTTTTGCTATCCTTTAATGTCGTGTCTATTTTCATTGCTATGCAGATGATAACCAGTTAAATCTCCTATTAAAAGCTAGTGGCCCGACCTCTATGGACACTCAATGAAGACAAATCTGATTTGATTTGGCGCTCCTACCTCCTTTTAATAATGATAGCCTCAGTTGTATAGCAATTTTCTAAAATAAAGTTGCAAAGTGCTTCAGAAACGAGACAGACAAAAGATAGAAACAATAATGAGATTACACAAGAAAAGAAGAGGACGACAGCCAAAACAAAGATATAGTCAAAGGGGAGGGGGTGGGATACCGGTCCTGGTTAGGATGTAGGGTGGGTGAGGGAGATTTTATATACCGTTATACCGACAAACCCATATTGTGGAACACATCATTTCACAAAAACACATCTGTAGAAATAGAAGTGATTTAAGTACTCCAGTGGCCCGTTTGCTTGTGCCTGTGACGTCTTTGGTTTGGATGTGGCCTTGGACCTTTGTCACATATTATCCCTCTCTCTTCCAAATTCCGTCTCTCTCAGCTAATCAGTAAAGTAATGCCAGAATCGGGGTGATGTGATTTCTTCTGTTAGGACCAGTCAAAATCCCAGCTGCTGCATTCTGTACAAGCTAGAGGCGTTGGAGAGATTTTTGCAGATTTCAGCAGGAATTAAGAGGTTTAATAGTCTAAGCAAGAGAAAATAAAATGACTTTCTCCTGATTGCTGAATGATAAAAAGCACTTCATTTTGAAGATGGCTTTTAAATGGATAATTCCGGGTAATTTTCAGCCCAGGCCTTATTGTCCTAGTTTTTGCCATCATGCAGATCAGTTATCTTTCAAGCCAAATCCACTGCCATCAGAATATCATTTGCTACCTTAGTGAGGGCCTTCTCTTTACTGTGCATCGTTCTAAGACCAGATTGAAATTCATCAGAGATGCCATTTTGACTGATAATGGTATAAGTGGAGTGGAGACAACTTGATAAAAATGGAAATATGGAGGGGAAGTGTACAGTCCCAGAGAGCTGTTGATAATAGATAAAGTACTGGGACTAACTATCAAACACTTCTTTCAGAAATTTAGTGGGACCCCATTACCACAAAAAAGACAACGTGTGCTTATTGAGCCAGAGTAGGTTTAACTTTATCTTTTAAAGGAGCATTAAAGTAAAGCATAGCTAGGCATTTCCGTTAAAGTAGTGGACCAAGTTCTCAGTGTGAATTTGGCAGGTCTCAGTGGCATTATGGTTAGTGGCGGCAGTGAAGGTCTCCTAGAAGTTGAAGAATTGACGACAATAGATTAAATGGATCTTACATTGATTAAGAAACTAAAGTGCTCAACATTATTTTGAATATTTGAAGTGAAATGCACTGCATTTACAGGCTGTGCAGATTTCCCTTCTTGAGTTTTTAGATTTTAAAAATCATACAAGGAAAGTGGTGTATGATTGATTGTACCCGTGTTCGCCAAGGAAGCTATTACTTGACTGGCCAATTTGACGGACAGTTTCCATGGAGATGGACTCTGATCCTCTGTGACTCTGAATTTGATACACCGTTTTCTTATTTTGACTGCAACAGCTAATATTTAGCATTCTATCGTTTTTGATAGTTAGACTTTATCCCTCTGCTGTCTCTGCTGTCTCTGCTGTTAATAAGATGTCAATGAGGCAAAATCCTGACAGATAAACGATTTGTTGATACCTTACATTCAGAAGGCCAAACTTGGTTGAGAAATAGGCAATCATTTTATATGAACTGGGTTTTAATATATCACAATGTAGAATACTGTAATAATAATACTGTTTTGTCATTTGCTTGATGATTTTGGTTTGAGAGTGAAGCTTTTTAGCCTTTGCAGGTAAAATGGCTTGCTTGTCATAGTGCCAACCTCCATCATTGAGCAGGTGAAAGTGCGAGTGGGTGGGTGGAACTGGGGATTGGGGGTGTCTAGAAATGCCAGTGGGTGTGGAGAGTCGGAGAGTGAGTTTTGAAAGCCAGAAATCTCAGCAGCTGGTGAAGTAATGGTTTTGTCACTGGTATTGATTAGCAACCCTATCAACACCTGCAATTATGGTCATTTTGTGCTATGGGGCAGTAAAGAATGTACTTATTGCCTCTTTAATATCTACATTTAGCAGTCAAGGGCCTAAACATGGGGCACAAATTGACTCTGGCAGTCCATGCCCCTGGCTAGATATACAGTAGGAGGATCAGCAATGACTATACAGGGTAGACACTGTTTTGTAGTTTATCCTCCAACACACAGCCAGTGGCCAGAAACTTTTATCTTCCACAGATTTCATCCATGTTTTTATCTCATCTTGTTTAGACTACTGTAACTCTATTCCTGCTTCAGTCAGCAGTCACTCTCATGTCTCCAGCTCTCCAGAATGCAGAAGCAGGATTTTAACTGACGCCAAACAAACAGGCCATATATCCTAAATTTCAGTGTCTCTCCACTGGTTCCCAGTTAGATACAGATTGATTTGAAGATTTTACTAATCATGTTTCAAGCTAGTGCTGTAACTTTAAAAAATATTTTAAATTATTAATTAAATTATTTTTAAATTATGTGTCTTGTTTGACAAATATCATTTGACTAGAAATTTGTAAGATAAGCTCAGATAAGCTCACAGAGCTTTTCTGAAGGTAATTTTGCTTGTTGGCAATTGATATTGAGAGCCAGGGAAAATGTCAGCATGCCACTGACAGCATATCCCCAGAGAAGCTAACTTTAAGGGTTTGACTACTCCTGAGCTCAAACTGACAGTGTGCGTATTAAAAAATAAAAATATCGCCATAAAAAGTGAAATTGTCATTATCCTGGTGGCTCAGTGGGCTAAGCCATGTATACCTTTGGTTTGAATCTAGCTCAGGGCGTTTGTCATGCCCGATCTCTCCAGTTTTCTCTGTCAGCCTGCACCGCGTACTGTCTAATAAAGCCACAAAATGTCACAAAAACCCTTATATGGAAATGTGCCTGCCACTTTTGTGAAAACCGAGAGTCATGGTTTCAGATATTCTATTATCAGTAACTATAGTGTACTTTGTGTTCGAACTGAATCAGATAGTCTATTCTAATATCAGCGTCATTAACAGAATTCAGACGTTCCTCCAATAGCTTAATGGCCTATTCTCACCACGAGATAGACAGAATTGCCTGATAGAGATTTCTTTCTGATGATGCTGAAGAGTCCAACTTAATCCCTAGAAAAAGAAAATTGGCTTTTTGAGTGTGTGTGTCTGTGTGTGTCTGTGTGTGTGTGTGTGTGTGTGTGTGTGAGAGAGAGAGAGAGTGAGAGAGAGAAAGCTGCTACCCCCTCTAAAGAGATTTGTCTGTGCTGAGGTGCTCTGAGAGGGTGATAACTGATAATAAGTTAATGGACAATTGAGCATTTTTAGCAGAATTCATCCTTTCTCACCCCAATCTTCTCTCTCCTTTCCTCTCCTCTACTACCATCCTGTTCTCTCCTCTCTTGTACCCCATCACCTTTCCTCTCCTATCCACTTCTATCTCTCTCATCTCCTCTACCATTTCTCACCTCTTCTCCTGTACTCCCCTTCCACATGCGTCTTCCTCCCCTCTCCTCGACTACCACTCTCCTCTCCCCTTCTGCCGCTCTCATTTCTCCTCTACTCTTTGTTTTTCTCTTCTCCTTTATTCTTCTCCTATGCTTTGTTTTTCTCTCCTCTCCTCCCTTCTTTGGCTGAGCAGTAAACCAAGTTGTGTTAATGGTGAAAGGGGCAGTACTTGTTCTCAAAATCTCTCTATTATGAGATTACTCTCGACATAGTCTTTATTATGGAATGGAAAGTGAGAAGAACAGAAAGAGGGAGAGTTAGAGGTGGTCAGATATAGGGATGGGTGGAGAGAGGGAAGAATGGAGACAAATAGAGTAGGGATGAATGAATGAAGGAAGGCTTGCGTGTGTGTGACTGTGCCATCCTATAACATGTATTTGAGGGTGTGTGTGTGTGAGTGTGTGTGTGTGGTGCATGTGCATAAGAGAGTGTTTGAGAACAAAAGTGCAGATTAATTAAACTTCAGAGAGAATCGATAGTGCTTTTATTTCTGGACTCAATCGATAACCTGCTGCTCCTGAAATTAAACAGTCATGTCCCCCATCTGTGTGTGTGTGTGTGTGTGTGTACACACATCCACTTTCTCACTGTGCTAACACATTGATACAAAGATACTGGCTTCACAGAGCAGTGCTCTAGCACTCCTAATTGAATAGCGAAACACACACACACACACACACAGTGACAGAAAATGTGTTGATATATTTTCTCTTTGATTCTCCTGTGGTTACACGCCTTGTTTGATTTAAGCAAATGCATGCATTACAGCGCTCGCATGCACACATTGATGCATATCTGAAATAAGCTCAAACTGACGATGTCATAGGTGCATGTGCTATTTGCATTAAGAAGTCTGGGACAGACGCAGTGAGAGATAGAAAGAAAGAAAGAGAGGGCATGTATTCATTGCCACATCTGTACCTGCGTATCTAAAGCACTACACACTATGCATTATTATGATGAACATGAACACACACACATACATACACATACAGAGAGAGAAAGAGAGAGTTTGACTCTCATAAAACACCAAAATGTTGTGTCATATGTATCATCACTGTATTGTCTGTGTTGTACTATCCTTAAACTTTGCTTTGCAGAGTTTCAGAATACCACGCAATGCATTTTGTTTACCAAATTAAACTCCCTCTAGAAATTTTTAATTTGTTTTTCTCTTTCCCCTGTGTGTTACTTCCCCCTCAATTCCCCTGTTCCAATCCTTCTCACCATCACTTTCTTCTGCTTTATCTCTCTCTCTCTGCTTCCGCTCTCATCTCTCCCCTCTCTCATCTTTTTATCTCCCATCCTCTCCAACCTCCTTACCACATCCAAAGAGCGTCCCCAGCCACCCAGGAAGTTGTCTGTTCCACATGAAGGAGTTGAATCTCGCAGACTCCGCCTCCACTGGGTGACTGGCAGCTCAGGCTCCTCCCCCTTGAGGTACTTCACTCTGCAGATCAAGGAGCTGCCCAACAGGGACTGGAACACACACACTGCTGACATCCCGTACAACCTGACTGCCTGGACTGTTGACAGGTACATACAATTCATATTATATGATGTCACTGTTGAGTTAGGGCAGAAAAACACTTCAAGATTATGTTTTGATTTTATGTTTGTTTGTTTAACCTTCATTTAACAGGTTAAATAAGAATAGAATATATGTGTACACAGTAATTTAGAGAACCACAACAGGAACATAAATCACAACACATAGACACACATCAGTAATATGCTAACATTATGCTTCATATCTTAGTAGCGCTTCTTTGACAGTAAAATTATGTATGTTAGCTGTGTATGCTAGCTAATGCGAGCATACACAGCTAACATGTGACTGCTATGTGACTGCTGGTTAAAACTGCTACTGTTAAGACTAGTTGTAGGCCACAACTTACACAATTAGACATGGTTGGTTTGCTGACATTAGCTAACATTATGGACAGGTGTGAGCGGGTTTTATCTTGGGTGTTCCTTCAGTCCAGTTACTGTAGCCTTTGGACCTTCTTGGGTAATTTGGCCTCCAGCTTTGTTCATCTCTCGATGTTTATTTCCTTTTTTTTTGTTCAAATGTTTTCCATCTGCTTCACTACCCGAAGGATGACGTAAATCAAATATATTGAATTAGGCCATCCCACACATCTTTAAGGAAGACAGGGATGAAAATCCCACATCATAGTTTTTCCCAGTAGTTTTTTTCCAGCACCCAAATCTGGAAAATCTGGTCCAGCATCTTGGACCCTAATTATTTAAAGGAATTTGAAGAGTGGACATAGAGAGGAGACTATAAGGAATTCTCAAAGCAAACTGAGAATAGAAGCAAAACAAAGAAGGCACATTTTTATTTACTTATTATTTAAAGAACCGAAAGGTTTGGGGAGCAAAAAAACATAAACTAAAAGGCCGCCAGAGAGAGAAAGAGAGAATGCCAGATACAGAAAGAGGAAGAGAAAGAGGAGAGTACTCATAATTGCTGAGAATCTCAGCAACCTAATCACACAGACACAGCAGGAACCTCTCTCTCTGTCCATTTCCCTTTCCCTCTTTTTCTCTCTGCCTTCATGCTTTGAAGACTTGTTTGTCTCTTGTTTCTCTCTCTAACCACTTTTACCTTTTTATCTATCATTTTTCACCATCCTGTCTTTTTTTCATTCATCCTCAAACAGTCCCTTACTCTCCACCCCCCTCAACCCATCCTCCACCCACCCCCCTCTCCCCTTCCATTTGCTGTCCATCTCTTCATCTGCCATTCCTCTGTCTTCATCCCTCCATCCTCACCTCTCCTGTGTAACACTTATTACCTCAGCAGGTGATGGGGCTAGGGCTGAATGGCTACTCCAATTTCTGATGAGTAGCAGGACTGTGATGAGGGTTTATTAGCGTATACGGGAGTGTGCACTCGTGTAGATGTGTGTGTGCGTGCACGTGTTTGCGCGTGCGTGTCTCCTGACTGTTTGTGTGCCTTCCTTCCTGAGCTATCAGAGGGCTATTTGAGATGCTGAAGAGTGTTCTCTCAGTGTGTCTGCATCAGTCTGTTTCAGCATGGCGGTGGTGCTGTTGTTGTTTTGATACTGTTTTGAGCTCATTCTAACAGTGAACACTCTCAATGCAGTACCAAATGGAGGACGTAGTTTACATTTGCGTGTGCTGAGACATTCAGCCTTACTTGTTTTCTATCCGCAATTGTTGTTTTCCACAGAGACATCTTTGGTACCAAAACATCCAAGTCCCCGGGCTGATACACACACACACACACTTGCAAACGCTGTCCTCAGCACCGTCCCAATGCTATTGGTGCCCCACCCTCTCTGAGCTTAGCGCCTTTGATGTCCTAGTCCTTCGATACCCACAATACCACAGGGCCATGTCTTGTCCCTTATCCCTGGCTCATTTTTATACAAGAAGACAGTTGAGCTGTTCCTCTGTCCCCTGCTGAATTTGTAACCAGCCCCCTGTAGTCTTCTAGGCACTCTGTAAATAATGTATAGAGGAAGACCTTATAGGTAGATGTATTGGCAGGGGTAGCAGCGAAAGGAATCCCCCTTGTTATCGCAAATTATTGTACCCCTCTTGTTAACAATAGAGGGAATAAAAGGGATTACATGTGAGGAAGAATGACAAATTACCTGCCCATCATCCTGCTTTTTTAAATTTGAATCAATTGCCCTCAGTGTATAGGAAAAGGTATATTTAGTATTACCATGCAAATAGGAGGCAAATACCAGACTTCTTCAGCTCGTCCATAATGATGGCTGTCGGCTGATTGCACTGATTGTAAGTGGCTCTTGAGGCGAAGTGTTTTTCAAAATGACTGATGTAAATGGCTCTTCTGTGCTTAGTTATACATTCACCCTGTATAGAGGAGGAATGCAGATAAGATGGTGCTATGGCAGTAGAAATAGTGGTGGTGGAGATAATTACGAACAACAATTAGGCTATTGTTCAAGACCCCCGACTGCTCTTCCAAGGCTTACTTCAGTGAAAACCAGTCTGTGAGTAGAGGAGAAGGTGCTGTTGATTCAAAGTTATTCTCAGATTGTTATCCATCACTAGCACCACAATTACTTTCTGCTGGATAAACTAATTTCACTGTTTTCACAAATGCACAGGTATTTCACATTGATTAGAGATCCTGGAATCAATAGCATGTGAAAGAGTTTGAGTAACACGTGTTTGTGTGTGTGTGTGTATGTGTGTGTCTATAGGCTGAAGCCCTTCACATCATACAAGCTACGGATGCTGGCCACCAACGATATAGGAGATAGTGCCCTTAGCAAAGAGACGGAGGCAGTTACTACTCTACAGGATGGTGAGAGGCGGGAGAGAGTGATGGAGCTGAGGGGGAAATGAAAGGATAAGAGGGGGAAATAAGGGGTTTTGAAAACATGAGAGAGAAAAGCACTGTAAGGGATAGGGGCGGGGCAAAAGTGGGGAAATGGAGGCAGCTCCCTGTTTCCCTCTCCTTCTCTTTCTCTATCTCACTCTCTCCCCTGTTAATTTCTCCCCAGTGCCTGATGAGCCTCCAGTCATCCTTGCAGTGAAACCATCAACCACTACCTCAGTCCTGGTCCAGTGGAAGGTATTTACACACACACACACACACACAGATCCAATACAACCTGTTTCAGACTTCTGATTAATGCACCAAAGAGTATGTTTACATGCACACCAATACCCCAATTACTGGAAGTAATCAGCTTAAGGCAATATTTTGATTATAACATTTACATGGTTTGAAGAAACGCGATTTCTCTAATAACCTGGTTTACATGGATTCATTTATAATCAGTCTACCGCTCACCACTCCACTCCACTGCACCACGCCATGTTGTTTGCTTTGTAAATACAATGTCCGGGTTACTGCAATCAATGATTCAAGCCGTCCAGGCCCTGAGGCAGCAAAACAGCCCCAAACCATGATGCTTGCTCCACCATGCTTCATGGTTGGAATCAGGTTTTGCTGTTGGTATGAAGTGTTTTTTCTCCTCCAAACATAGCGTTGTGCCCTTTTTGTGTTCAATTTGAGAGCGGCAGCAATGTTTTTAGTAGAAAGCAGTGGTTTCCTCCTTGGTATCCTCCCATGAACACCACTCTTGTTTAGTGTTTTTCTTATTGTCCTCAGCTGTTACCTTCGGGTTCCTTGACCATTATGCAGCATGCTCTTGCTGTGATCTCTGCTGGACCCCCACTCCCAGGGAGAGCAGCAATGGCACTGAACTTTCTCCATTTGTATTTAATTTGTCTGACTGGAGACTGATGGAGGCCCAAGTCTTTGGAAATACTTTTGTAACCTTTTCCAGCCTTATGATCCTCATTTCTTTTGACCGGGGCATATTCCACTTCAACAGATCTCTTGTTTTGGAGAGCAGACTCTGTTGGTAACTTTGATTGAACCTTGATTGATTGAATCACCTGACTTCAATTTCCCCCTTCATAGAAGTCATTATCCTCGAGGTTAACATAGTTTTTCCAGCATAGGCTGTTAATGTTTGAACAATATGTACAAAAAAGTACATTTTTGTGTTATTTGTTTTGTGTGTTGTTATGACTTAGATGAAAATCAGACCATATTTTAGGAGCCATTTATGCAGGTAATTCAAAAGGGTTCACAAACTTTATCTCGTAACTGCATGTCAAAGCAGAGGGGATCTATGAAAAACTAAAGCCACCAGTAAAATCATGTCTTTATGAGAGTGCCAAAGCCACTGAAGCATCACTTTGTGTGGGTTAGAGCAAGACCAAACCACTGGCTCCTTTAAGTGGACTAAACTGATGCAAGGCTGCTCTGCCAGCCTGTCAGTGTCCTGTCAGTCAGATGTTCCACACTCACGACACTCAGACAATGATAATGGGCACAGCACAGCATTCTGGTAACCCAGGGAGCTGGAGCAGTGCCAAACTGTAAAGTTTCTTTTTGAGAAGTGGAGTAATGTGTGTGTGTGTGCATGCGTGCGTGTGTGTGCATGCGTGCGTGCGTGTGTGTTTTCAGCGTCCCAGTGATGAAAGTATTCATGGGGTGTTGATTGGGTACCGGCTCTACTATAGAGAGCTCCCTGTAAACACCACTCCTTCCACTGCAGCAGAAGTCATGGCCACTAAAAACAACACCACAACAAGTGCCCTCATCACAAGTGAGTAGTACTGCTACTACTGGAATGGTTTTGGGAATTTAGAGGACCTTCTTTTTTTAAAGTGTCATGTAACATGCAGAATCTGGTCAGGAAACTGTTTTAAGGATAGCATAGGGAGTATCAAGACCATCCTTCAACTGGAAGGCCCGAGTCAGCAAGCATCCGCCCTGCTGAACTGTCCTTAAGGAAGACATGGATACCCTACCAGCTGGTCTGTAGCTGTCTGTGAGCTCTGACCTCCCTGTATAGGGGGGCAAGCGAAAAGAGAATTTAAACCCTGGAGGGAAATAGAGTATCACAAAATAATATGTTTCACTAGAGAGGTCAGAGTGCAGGGGTAGCAACAAATGCCCCTCGGGGCAGGTAGGGGTTCGTATTTCTTTCAAAGATACAGGGATTTATTGTGGCCATGATGAGGGACTGAGTCGATAGCTCTGTTGTCACCAGTTTTACCGAACAAGACCACCCCTATTCCACTGTAATGCTGCAATAATAACTGTTAGGTAGTGTAGAGCCGTCATAATAGATTGAGTACCTGCTTGACTGAGATTGGCAGGTGGACAGTTCTGGGTGTTTCCAAGTTCCATTGAGCCTGACAAGTGTATTAAAACATAAAGTATTTCAAATGATTTCTGCTGCCATTAAATAAAACAATTTGAATGGTAATATAATGGCAAAAAATATTGTTAAACTTGAAACTTTTATTGATTTGCTCTCCCTCCATCTTGCTCTCACTCTCCCCAAGCCAAGAGCACCTTCAAGACAGTCAGCAGTGCCTCGCTAACAGAGTTTGAGTTGACACGTAAGTGCTTTCAGATGGAACTAGCAAGCCAAGCCAAGACATGATGACAGGGCTGGGCCAATGGTTCAATGATCTTTATGATGGTGTTTGATTAGCATCCAGCTTTTGATCTATGCCATTGATCTATAGAAGTAGAGGTAGTGGCAAACAACAGTTAAACAGACAAGATTTGCGTGTGTATCGTGTGTTACATGCTGAGCATCATTGTTTCTCTACAGAGCTAAAGAAGTTCAAATGCTACCAGATTGTTATGACAAGCTACAACATCATCGGAGAGAGCCCACCCTCCACCCCGGTAGAGGTGTCTGTTGGGGAGGCAGGTAGGTGGAAACAGAAGGACATAGTTATGATGATGGTTTACACTTGTAGGACATGTTGCTAGTAGTGCTAGTAGGTATGTGAAATCAGTGCCTGGACCATAACGTTTCAGGATAGAATGTTGTTTGTCCAGCTCTTCATCTCTTCTCTAAAACATTTAACATTTTGTTTGAAGTTAGCTTTTCCTGGGAACTTGAAGCAACACCTAGTTTGAAGCTGCACCCCCCCTCCTTTTCTATATTTACACTTCCTTCTCATTCTATCATTCACTCTATCTCTCCGTCTCACTCTTTCTATATGTCACTCTTGCCCTCTCTCTTTCTTACTTTGCCCCTACACGTCTCCAGTCTTTCTCTCCTTGTCCCCTAGAGTGACATTGCCTTTGAAAGGCTTAGTGGTGTTCTCTAAGTGCGTGTGCGTGTGTGTGTGTGTGCATGCGTGCGTGTTCACACACCTGAATGTTGAGCTGCGCGAGGTCATCCATTTTGTGGTGTCGGCCCAACCCCTGTTTAACTTTCACTGCAGAGTCAAGCTATGAATCCATTAGACAGACAGGAGTGCAAATATATCTGTCACATGCACACACACACATTTCTAACCTTGTTAGAAACCACAAACACACGTGCGTGCGCCCACACACACATTCTGATATTAATTCTCACATAGTCTTGTCATTTCTCTCATAATGACATCTCACACTCCCCATTCTATGAGACCAATGTTGCACTCCCATTGAAGGTGAATGTATAGTGTGTGTGTGTGTGTGTGTGTGTGTGTGTGTGTGTGTGTGTGTGAGAGAGAGAGAGAGAGTTTAGTAGGCCATACACATCACATGCAGGGGAGTGAGAAGTGAGGATGAGGAGGGGGAGGAAGAGGGAACACTGGAGGGGGATGATGAAATGGGGCGATATGGCCTTTTCTCTAGCCTTAGGTCTACACTTCTATGTGTTATAGTGGGGCAACAAGGTGGTGCCTTAGGCCTTCTCTAATGGAAAGCAAAGAAACATATATTTTTTCTCACTTCCCACTCCACCACCCAGCTACACACATTCTAGCTGTCTAACACCACACCTCCCCCCCACTTCAGCTC
>OOFE01050843.1:73665-95137 GCA_900323365.1 Monocentris japonica | reverse complement strand
GGGGGGGGGGTTATGATTGATCCTTGATTTCTTTATATTTGAGGGGCAGCTAAAATTCAGTGGCATTCTCCTCCTCTATCACTCTCTTCTTCACCTTATTATCAGAGGGATGTTAAATAGAGTACTTCATATTTTCCACATGAAAAGAACAAACAGCGGCTTTATAGGCACGTTCACAGTGTTCACAGTGTTGTTCCAGTGGAGTCAACTTCAGCACTATAATCAAATAGGCACGAGAGATGCCTGTACACTTAATCACAGAAATACAAATACACACTGACATGGCGTATCCCTTTTGTAGGCGTGAGGAGGTCATCTCAGACTGAAATATCCCCAGAAGGTTAGCCAACGTCAAGATCAGAGTGAAGATAGGTGATGCCCTAGAATCAATTAACTTCTAGGGAGTGTTTACCGCTCAACAGCATGTAGACGTCTGGATAAAAGCTGGTAACCCCCGAGAATACAGCAGGCAGTTTGTAAAGACAGAGAGAGACAAGATCAGGATGAGATTGCATCCTGAGATGAAGGTACTCCCTTCATAAAACCAAAGGCACATCCACCCTGTTCCTCCAACTTCCAAGCTAGGTTTCCAGAAACAGTGTCGACGGTGCTAGCACAAGGGACTGATACATCAGGTCCTGTGTATTGGTAAATGGTTGGTAAAATATTTCAGGTGAAAATATCTTAATGCACTGGGAAATAGTTGTTTTTTCAGTTATAGGACATAACTGACAAAACAAAATAATCTTACTGATTTCAAGTAAATGTCTTGAAGCAAGTTAATATTTTCATGAAACAAGTGGATTTTCTTGAAATAAGCTAAATCGGCAGCAAGTGAAATGGGACGATTTCATTTAAAATCTCAGACTAAACTTGATGGAGATGCCAACGTTTTCATTCGGGGCAATAGGGGCCTTGGGGCATGGGGCCACTCCTTTCCCGGGTAATTGGCCAGTAAAAATGTCGCTGCTGGCAAAGGAGATGTGGTTAATGAGGTTCATACAAAACAGAGACTGGACTACAAAGGACAATTTAGAAAAACAACTGTCAGCACATACAGATGTGGTGAGGCTGTATACCTCACTACGAACTAACGCAGTTCATTCATCAATCATTCGTTAAGACAAAGTACTGCGGACCAGCTAATGAAGTGCAGGTTATTGTAAGGGATCTTTTGAATGAGGAACAGAGCTGAACATCTCTCTTGATCTGAGAGCTCCAGGATAAAGTTCATGTATATCAACATCTTGTCTTAATTATCTCAGATGTTCTATTTCCTCACCAGTCTTTTGGTCCTTTCAACGCTGATTACAAAGCACTTCAACTTCCATCCTCCGTAGTGCTCACCATAAATACTAGCTCTTGGGGGAAATGAGGTAAAAACTGACAACTGGTGGGGAAAGGATGCTATATCAGGAAGTAAATAGCAGCACAGAGAGTCTGGCTGTGTCAGGCTATACAGGATGTAACATATCAGTTGAACTAAGTGTGGTACATCTCACATGAGACAGGAAGTACAGGAAAAACTCAACGCATTTCAACCACAAGGGTCTTCCTCAGGCTGTACAGGCTTTTCCTTTTCTTTCTGCCTCATGTGCGATGTACCACACTTGGTAAAACTGATATGTTTCAATCTGAACCTATACTCAAAGCATGTATTACCGAGGTGAAAGTACTGAGGGGCCAAAACAATGGAACAAAGATATTAAAAGGGCAGTCAAGCTCCAACCTCCACTGATCCACTGTCATCAATGGCAATCAGGCCTTTTGCCTTTCCCAACATTGATAATTGCAATCAGGCAGAATTTGACAAGTGGGGCTCTGGACACACAATGAAATAATAAAGCAATACTAGCTGGCTGTAATGTTCCTGTTTTTTGTCTTGTTGCAAATTCCATAGAAGATTTTAGGCTAGATGTTTAGAGGTTGGTGATGAGTATGGACCTAATCTTGGCAATTGACCATTCATGAACTTGTTTGGAGGCTGTGCCGAAAATAATTAAGACTGTGAAGTGAAGTGAAGTGAAGTGAAGTGAAACATCATTACAAAATATACCCATAGCCGTTACACCCCTCTCCTCATATACAACACAGTATATTTCGTACAGGTAATCTATAAAGAGGACAGCATACTGACCCAGGTTGTACCAGACATCCATCTCTCCGCTCAGTGTTCGGACTTCGATAATACTCTGGCCCAGGAAGTCATCAGACTCCCTCTTCAGACGCTGCTTCACCCTGGACTTGATGTCATCGTCCTCATCCCAGACACGCACTTTGATGCGGTCTGAGGAGTTGTGGCACTCGCTGACAGAAAAACAGAAATGAAAAAATTGTGTTGTGCGAATATACTAAATGATACAAGATACGTTTTATTAAAAAAATAATAATCTATGTCATTTAAGTAGAACAAAGATCGTGTCAGTTATGTGTGGGAACTATTTTGAAAATTGGGTAAAATTACAAACTGTGAGTGACAAACCCTACATGGCCCAAGGCCAATGTCCTGCTAATGTATAGTAGCTCACACTACAATTCAAGACACAAAGAACCTTGCAAGAAAAATTTCCCAGAGAGCTTTATCCCGGTTAAAAGAGCCCAAGATAACAGAGATAACAGAGATTCGTCTACATTTTCCAACCAAGACATTGACTCACAAGTGGAACTTTTCCTCCCAGACAGGGTTGAGGTTCCCATAGATGGTCTTGGTTCTCTTCTTGGTCTTGCCCACCTGGACGGTGACATAGGGATCACTGGACCCAGTCTTGTCTTTGGCCTGAAGACCTTGGGCACAAAAGACTACACAGATACAGAGAAACAAACAACCAATAACATTAAGACACACACCAGAAATGTACTGTAGTCACTGCTGATACCAATTCTGAGCACTAAACCTAAAGTGTCAGTTGATTTGATCCATTATTTTTCCTGAACAATAGGCTACCAGTGATGGTGATCTTGGCTGACCACTTGGAGGTGCCATCCAGTACACTCTGTTTAATGGTCTTCATCTGCTGGGCGTGAATGGCCTTGCTGATGACAAAAACATCCCTGATGACATCAAAGATCTCTGGTTTGTTCCTCTCCCTGATCTTCATCCTGTCCTTCATGGCCATGATGATATTCTGAGTGCGGTCTTCCGCTCCATGCTTAGAACTCTTCTCCGCAGCACCTGCAAAAAAATCAGACACCAACACAGGTGTATTGGGTAGTTTGAATAAAGTTGAACATGTTTTTTGAAATTCTTTTGTTCAGAGCTTGTAATTTTAAACATGAGAAACATCAGAATGATTGATGGCTGGTAAATGACAACTCTGATATGAATTGGCTTCAATTCATATCACTCACAACCCCTAATCAAGCAGACACCCTGAAATTCACTGTGTGTTTTTACACTGGGTGCTGTGTAAAAGGTGAGGAAACCAAAGCAATTAAGACTGTCTTAAGAAAAGGTAAAGCTCGTCAATCTGAGGAGACATGTTGCAAGAGCCACTATTTCATATACATGCACTATCAATTGAGGTATTTTACACTAGTCGATACCACACCAGTTGGCTGGGTCAACATAGGTGTGATGAAACTATCCCGTTAGTCAACTGGAGTGGGGCTATATGAATTGTGTATTCAAGAAGCTCTATGCCAACACAACCAAAACTAGACCATTTCCCTTTTACTTCACCCATGAGCGCTTCCTTTCATTTCTCTCAGGGCGCTACTCACGCTGCAGGCAGTCTGCATTCAGCAACTCTTGGCACTTCTCGTGGCATTTGACGCCGCACTCAGAGCAGCGCATGCCTTGGCGGGCGATACCCCACAGCAACCCTTCGCACTCGTAGCAGTAGGTGGGCGTAGTGGCCGTCCACACTTCAAAGTTATGTGGTGTAGTGCAGGATATGGGGTAGATGAGAGCTTGCAGGGTCTTCTTATACACATGGTTTTTCTACAGCAGGGAGAACAACAAGTTTTTCATGTTTGAGAAAAAAACATTTTTAACAGAATTTCTGCTTGGTTAGATAGTGGTCAGAGGAGAGACAGGAAAGAGAAAGAGGGAGGATGTTGGATAACAAAGATCATTAGCAATACTGTAATCCACAACGACGTAAGCATGCGATGTGCCCTAGCCTGATGAGACACCAGGACCAAATTCATTTTAAAACTGGTGACGAAAACTTGAGTAAGTAACCCTTATACTCACCAACTCTTCGTCTTTGATCGAGGAGCGTGCAGCCATAGCAGATGCGATCCCCGCCTTCCTGGCTTGGACCAGTGACTAAACAACAGGTGAGGGAAATAAATAGTTTAGCTGACATATTAAGAAGTATACAACCCACAACCCAGCTCACCTCTCAAAATATTACTAAAAGAATGAAGGTCAGTATGGTTAGAATGGTGGCCAACAGGGTTATAAGGGTGGTCAGTAGGGTTATATATTTTTTTTTTTCTAGAGACATTAGTGGATTGTTACCAGATGATCAGAAAACCCATGTGAGTATTATTAGGGAGGAGGAACTCATGAGGAAGGGATTATCGCCAGGGCCAAGGTTATATTAGTATGTTACAATATGTAGCAACAAGTGTTAGTGTGTGAGTGTGTTACCCATGTGACCCATGTACCCTTGTTATAATGGTCTTTATGTAGCTCAGCATGTGAAGATGAAGAATAAAAACCCAGAGGTGGGGCAATGCATTTGATTTGTTGATTATAGTTTTAGTGATAACATCAAGTAGGAAGAAAATCTACCAGGACAAAGAGGATGCATGCAAACGTGTTACTTTGCATCAGCTGAGAGGACTATGATCATTACCCACTACATAAAGAGACATGCTATGCACATACTTGTTTGATGCATCTACTGTTTCATTTGTCCAACTTGATATTTTCTCTTTAGTAGAAAAGGGAGTGGCAGTTGGGTTCTATTAACTTACCATAGCCTGAGCAAGGAGAGTGAATGCATTCAAGAGAGTTGTGGGGAATAGTTTCGGGTTTAAGAGAGGAGGGAGAGAGAAATTAGCAGTCTGATTTCATATTTGTCTCCATTTGTTGATAACAATCTCATCCCAAATTCACCTCAAAAGGTAAAAGCATAACTGAGACTTTTGTATTGGTGTCACCAATAGACAGACGTGCACTCACAAAGAAAGAACAAAACAAACAGGATGACTGGTGGAGCAAAGGAGTGAGAGGGGGATACTGACCACATCGCTGACCAAGGGGATAGGCTTCTTCTTACGCAGGTCTGGCATGCTGTCAATTCCATACAGACCAGATCCACCACTACGGACCACCAAGATATTTAGACATGACAAAAAAAACATCATTTATTACAAATATGCAATGAAAGTGATTAAAATCATAATACACGCTACTTTATTGTTGTCTTGAGATATTATTAGCATTAAAATGAACAAACTTGATTTTTTCTCCCAAATATTGGTGATTAGAGCATCCAAAATGTGGCTGTATTACTACACGACTTACCCTGGTTTGACCCAGGCCTGTCTCGAGTTGGGTTCTTCATCTCGTACCTACAAGATTTCAAATGTGATACTTTAGATTTATCTCTTACAATGCCTGAGATACAGTACATGTGATGGGAAAAGGGAGGTAATGGAAAGATACATTTGGTTGAGTTTCAGCCCTCGGGTATTGTAGTGCATGCAAAGTCGAATGAAAAAAAATGTGTAGTATTATGACATAAAACAAGATGTCACGTAAAGTGCAGTGGAGCACAAAAAATATACAAAAGTTCCAAGTCAACAGTTTAGACAGATAAAAACTGTTCAAATAACCTTTTGTGCCTGTACACACACTGTGCCTTTAAGAGTCAACTTGGATAACTTAAGAAGTGCACAACACAGCCTGCAAGAGTTTTACAAAAGCACAGAGCATCTATACGAGATCTCTTAGTCTTCCTCTGAGGTAAAGTTTTTCATCAGCCTCTGCACATTGCTCTCTCAGACCGCAGAAGTTGGGCGTGTGGATCCCTCCGGGGCTCACAGTATGTGTTTCTGATAGCGTTTGAAAAACTTCTGGGGAAAAATACGATGCATCTGCTGTGACACTAACACTAGAAACAGAGCTGAGAAAGAATACTCTGAAGCTACAACATAAACCAAACGAAAGATATTTAATTGATTATAGAGAATAATTGAAGCCACGAGCAAATCACCATATGACTTTTCTGGTATTCTGAGTTTGGAAGAAGTTTTCCATAATGCTCAATCATCTGAAAACTTAGATAACTTACATATACTTTTTGTTGAAAAATTAATTTGCTTCACCTTTTTTACAATTAGTGTTACAAAAGTGTTCCTGTACTATTTGTATACCCTGGAATATTGGAATATGCCTAGGAGTGCATCATACAATCAAAATTAAAAATCACAATTGAACAGATCCAGCAAAGTGGTATGACAAAGACAAATCATATAAAAGGAACCATGATCCACACTACCGCAACTGAGATACGAGACCAGAAATGAAAATTAAGTCTGTTGCAATGGGAAAAAAAAAATCCAAACAATCAGAATGATTGGCAGACAACAATCAACACAAGTACAAGATATTAAGTTAAAAAAGGGAGTTAATATTATATGAGTAACCTGATCATCTTCTTTGCCACTCCCTGCAAATGAAAAAAAAAATCATAGAATCAAAATCATAGAAGAATCAGAAATCATGGATTAAATAACTGCAGTTGAGCAAACTAACCCGAGCACATATGTAAAGAGAAGGCAACAAATATCAACTAATAAACATTTTCAAATCAACAAGGCATTAGAAATGTTATAATTATTTTATAATACTACATTAATTGGGTTATTAATTACTTAATTTATTTTTGCTTTTATTAGTGGGCTTGCCAGTGCCAGTGGCAAAAGCCACAGAAAGCATCCTTAAAAATACCTGGGTTAAACTCCTCTTGAGATTGGGATCCCTGAGAGCCACAGGACCCCTGAGTAGATTTAGACAGTCTATCACGGGTTTGCCTCTTTTCCCTCAGGATACGTTGGAAATTAGCTATGCGCTCTCTGTGACCTGCGTCTATTGGCTTTCCGGCGTCTACTTCATCAAGGACATAGTCTTCCCCTATTGGACTTAACCCTAACGCATCCGGACTGAGCACTGGACCCACTGGGCTCTGGCCCTGGCCTAGACTATGGTCTGGTGTCAGGTCTGGGTTAGACGCCTCTCCATTTGTCGGACAGTCTTCTCTGCCCTGTGAAAGCTCTATAGAATAATACTCAGTGGGGGTGCAGGAAAAGTGGCTTGCTTCACTGGGGGATGCACAACGGGAGCAGGACAGGTTCTCATGTGTTTGGGCACAATCCACATAGACCGAAGCCTCGCTGAACTCCTCCTCTGGAGCACCAAACGGAGAGTAATTCTCTGGCAGACTGACGTCTTCCTCTGTATGCTGGTCAGTGCTCTTCTCCTCTGGGGGTTCAATGGATCGTCTGACAGGAGAGGGTGTGGCCTCAGAGTCACTGCCATCTTTCACACATTCAGGGTTGGAGCCTTCCAGCTTCTTCAAAGCCCCTTTTAAAGCTGACCTGAAAGTGAGCACAGCCTTACTGAATGTTTTCACATCAAATCCAACGGTAGCGGGCTTGGCTGTGCTCTCAGAATCTATTTCAGCAGGCTCCCTTGACTCCCACTCTCCTGCATCATCCCTGGAGATGCTGTGTTCTGTCCACTCTGTGCCCAAGCTCTCGGCAGACCCTACATCCAGAGTGTCTGCAGATGATGGGCAGCCATCACATGGCGACTGCGGTTCCAGGTAGCCGTCATCACCATCTGTCAGCAGCACAGTGGAACAGCTCAGGCTCCTGGAGGGCCCACTGCCCAGTTCATCTGCATAGGCGTCCATGGTGTGGTAACCGGAGCTACGTGAGTAAGGGCAGTTGGCAGCACAGTCGCACTCCAAGTTTCCCTCTTCAGCTGGCAGCCTGGGGGGCCTCCAATCCACCATACTGGAAGAGCTGGAGGGGGAGTTGTAATGATGTCCAAACAGCAATGACAGATGCTCAGAGCTGCTGTGTGAAGAATGACCTGGTGTGCTGCTTTGTGTCTCTTCTGTGGCACACCTGTCCCACACGCCTGGACAGTTCTCCACCTCCTCTCCACTGTTCACACAGGAGTAGATGTCCTCCTCACTCCAACCTCCCTCTCCACTGTGCTGCATGTCAACAGAGGCCCACCTGTCATACCCTGCATCACCAGAATGGAATCGGTTACCTCTCTCTGGACAGATGGAACTGTGGCATGAGGACAAAGAGCTGGTGCTGTGGCAGTCTCGGCCACACTGATGCTCCAGGTAGCAGAGGTCGGATCTTGTGGGGCCTAAGAAGTGCACCTCTGAACTTTGGTCTGAATTCTCCTGATCTGTTTGGTCTGATGGGTGACTGATTGGATCATCTCTCCATGGTTTAGGTGACCTGTGGGATGGTATAAGTCCTGAATCTTTGCCACAGTCCTGGTGATCCAACAGTGGACTGGTGGCTCTGCTGGTGTGGGATGTGATGGCATTCTGTCTATCCAGACTTGCTCGCCTGACTCTGGGTGTTTGAGGAGGAGGGTTAGGATGGGGCGGGGCTGAAGCGCCAGAGTACAGCTCCCCTATCTCACTGAGCACTGCATCCACACAACAAGAAACCTCATCCACTGAGCCTCGCACAGATGTCAGATACTGCCTCAGATCTGAAATTTCTTCCTGGATCTTGTTGATGCCTTTCAGCTCTTTAAGGATATGTTCTACTATGTTACTAGGGCCTTCCTCATCCTCCACCTCCTCCTCCTCTTCTGCATCGTCCTTTCTTTCAATGGGCCTGGATATAGTATCCTCAACAACCCCAATGCCATCCTGGCAATCAGAATTGCTGTTCTCTCCAGATGGAGTGAGGTCTGGGAGGTCAGCTGTGGTGCGGTTATTGTGGACAGTACAGGAAGCCTTGGTGTGGCATTCCCTACTTAGCTCCAGCCCTACTAATACAGGTGTGTTCAAGTCTGTTGTATGACTGTGGCCATTGGGCAGCATACAGAGTTCTGTTAACTCCCTGCTGGAAGGGTCTCTCTTCAGGCCACAGATAAACATGTCCTCTTCCACTTCCCCTGATGAGAGTTCATGGAGGGAGTTATCCCCTGGACCCTGCAGGAACTTCTGCAGCTTCCTCCGTAGGCTTTGCCCCACTTTGGCGTTCTGGGATCTCTTTTTGCCCAGCTCTTTCCTCTTGGGCAATTGGTGCGGAAGTAGCTCTGTGTTGTAGGGTCCATCTTGTCCACTGAGGTGGCCTTTGGAGAACATCCCTGAGAATTAGCAGTCTGGGTCAACTGGTCCCACACATGGACTGACCAGTACCTTAAGCCTCAGAGTGGTCTGAGCATAGGCGACATCTTAAAGAGTAAGAGTTTGAAGAACTCAGAGTGCCTGCTCCATGACTGACAAGAGAAAACTGAGAAACAAATTGGGAATAAATAGCTTAACAAATTAAATTTGTTATCTCATAAACAACGGATATCCATGCAGTTCTATGATAAACAAAGTGATTTGTTTATTAGGTCATTAGATCTAATAATAATCTGATCATTAAATTTTGTATGCTACCAACATTTGAAGTAATGGCAACACAATTTTTCTTCATGGCAATTCATGTAGCATTCAACAAGCATTTCAACTAGTCGAATCCTCCAGCTGCATCCAGTAACCACAAGTAGGTGAAAGGCATTAGACTATGAAGTAAGGAAAATGCATTTACACAGTAATCATTTAACATGGACTTTCACTATATAAACTCACAAAAAGTGCATAAAACCCTCAGAGATTCAAATAAATACATTTTATTTCACTGTTCAACTCCTTAATTGCGAACTTGTTATGATTCCAAGTTTTCTGTCCAACAGACGAGAAGGTATGGCAAATTCCACCTCTTATAATAGCTTATATTAAATTGTGATTCCATTTTGATTATATTGCTACAATCTACAAACTATGACTGAATTTACTTTCAAAATTGAAAAAATAAATGTTATGAATAGTACAGAGATAAAGAGCAACTGAAAGCAGTGCTTTTCATTGATCAATTACAACAATTACATCACTGGCAGGCAAGTGAGATAATTTAATGCAGTCAAACGGAGGCAGGAATTGTCATAAAACCCCACATTAATATTAGGTGCCACAATGAGACAGTGCACTACTATGGACATTACAACAGTAGGATGGACAGTGTTTCTTCTGTTGACCTCTCAGTCACAGATTGACACATATGACATCATGCAGCTGGCTGGATCTCTGTAATTAGGATGCAATGGAAGGACAGCTTGGTAATTAGATGGCAGGTCAATTCTCTCCTCTAAGGCCATGTCATTTTTCTGCACCCATACCAGCTGCATGGCCTGATAGCTCAGACCCAGCTCTGTCACCCATCTTGTATACAATGCAGGGAGTCTTGAATACCCCATAAATGTTCGGTACATTTACTTGATAGCATGATTTACTCCAGGAAAGTATGCAATCTAATAGTGTATCATGTAGTGTAAATCATAACTGCACATCTCACATGCCAGTTACTTAGTGAAAATGACAAACATGATCCTGTTACAAAACAGAAAGGCCAAAAGTCGAGCAACTATACAGATATGCCTCATCTTCTCCTTACCTCTAGTTATCCTGTATCTTGGCCACAGCTCAGTGACACCACCTCTATCTGTTGAGCATTAATAAAACTGTTTGAGCTCCAAAGGGTCATTTCTGCTGACTGACCCTAACAGAGCCCTATCCCATCCGCATGGAATGACCTGCAGAAACACTCTTTGTAATTTTAAAGCATTTGTTAGGACTACTGAATATGAATCTATTGCAAATCGTTGATACTTAGTTGACTGTTTAAGGACTATACCACAGAATATTTGTTATGTATAATAAAATGCATTTGTTTTTTTGGTTCTGTTTATCTAAATGTGCTGCTGTAGTCTTGGCCAGGTCTCACCTAGAAAAATATTCTTGATCTCAACAGGATCTGCTTAGTTAATCAAAGGTTGAGTTTAAAAACTGGACAAAAACCAACCAAATAAATACAGTAAATCATGGTATTAAACTGCCTCCCACTGAGTGAAGACAGTGCTGTCCAAAGTATGTGACAGACTGGCCACCTTAACCACAGTCATTCTGTTGGCTGCCCTGTCCATTATGTCTCCAGTGTTCACAGAAACAGACTGACCAGAATTATTTGGTAAATTTATACTGATTCTTTCAGATAAGCAAGCTTGAATCTGAAGCGCCTTAATGCATTATTGCCTGGTGATTTCAATAGCAAACATTCTCATTGATATAGATAAATATAGCCCAAGTTTTGGGAAACTCATTTGTTGAAGGAAAACCTAATTCCCCATTCCATTAAGTACATCAAGCCAGACAGAGTGAATGGTTGGAAACTTCATTAACCCACCCCTGCACTGGAGATTTCCAATAGCACTCAAGCACTGGAGGTGTGCATTAGCATGATAAGGGTCTGGTGGGCAGCAAGGTATAATCAAGCATATCACAAAGGAGCGGGTCACCTATGACCGCCAGGAATCTGTAATTAAGCCAATGAGCGTATCAGTCAAATTGATTGAGGCCCTCAGAAATAAACCTGAAGCATTACTATCGCAATTAAAATTGCTTTCTTAAATGTTCCTTCCTTTACATCCTATAAATAAATGTGAACAGGAGTTTCTAGCTTTAACACATTAGTTGTATAAACACATTATAGACACAAATATCTTTGAGCAGCTCTCTCTGCTACACTCTTGAGGATCACTGGCCCATTTAGCACAGACAGCCAATGATCTACTGTATCTACTGTGGACTGTAGGGCCAGGGACTTATCAGTTAACTGGCCAGAATAAAGAGAGGCTGAGACGGCTGGTTGGAGTCTGGCCCATCCTCACTGACAGTCATAGCAATAGCCTGCAGCGATGTCTTTTCTCTCCTGACTAAATGGTCTGTGGCCTGGAAAAAAAGACGACTTGCTTTTCTAGTTGTTAAGTGATCAACTTGATTTCTGGTCAACGATTGCACTTGCTTCTAAACTTGAGATAAATTCATTTCTGGACTGAGGTGAAATAATTTCTGAGAAGATTGTAGGAGTAATTATTTTAAATCACTGAAATGGCCCGACTGAATTCTAAGATACTAAACTACATAACAAAGTACAAAACCTTTCCTCCATACATTATTCTAACAGTGTAACTACTAAAGTTTCATATAGTAATATGTTGTGTTACGTGTTCATTTAATAATTCTACTCAAATGAAAGATTGAATGAAGAAGATTGCAATACGCATGTTAGAATGCAAACCTTACCTCATAGAGAAAATCTATTCAGAGCAACCTGTAGATGTGATCTTGCAAGATCCATTAAATCCACATGGAGTATGGATTAGTAGATCAGTAATGACAACACTTCAGCATTTCTTTAAAATAAATCCCCAGGTGCATTCCTCGCTCTGCCTCAATCAAACCAACTGGGACATCAGTGAGTCTTCTTTAGCCAGACTGACAGATGCAGAAGTGCTGAATCTCTCATTTCCACCACTGGAAGGGCGACAGTGTTAGACCAGATCACACAGCAGTTCAGCCTCAGTTAAGTACCCCTCCCTCCTTCCCTCCCACCGTCTTGTATGCTTTCTCTGCTCTCTCTCTCTCTTTCTCTCTCTCTCTCCTTCTGTCCTCTGGCAATGTATTCCAGCACAAAGCTAATCTGAAGCTGCAACACTGCCAGCTTTCAGTCTCTCCATTTCCCTCTTTTTTTCCTCTGTTTCCACATCTGCCCACTGCTGCCATCTGCATTCACTCTTTCTATTCATCAAACTTGTTGACTTCATAGGTCAATACACACCGAACAAACATATCAATGCCACTGGTTGTCCTACATTCAGTGGTTGCCTTACCTGCCCCTACTGCCAGGAAAGTGGGCTTATTGCTCAGTCAAAACAAACAGATATAGGTATTGAAACAGAAACTGGGAAAAGGTCTGGCGGTCAACACCACCTCCAGCTCTGGATGTACCCCATCTACTAGAGGTACTGTAACTGTAAATTCACCACATATCCAGTCTCATTTTCCTCCATTAAGCCAGCATGTGAGGATGTTTTACACATTTGGATCCAGCAGTCTTTTATTATGCCAGTCTCTCTGACACTGCTGTGACAGATTAATGACCAATTGTAATTCATTACAGCCTTTTCAACGTTCAGCCTTGTGTCCTAAGTGCTTCCCTGTGTCCTATAATAAATAACACTTAGACAGCTTTCACCTTGCTCCCCGTTTCTCCTCTTGCTTCCTCAGCCAGCATTTACATGGTCATCTCAACCAGTCCTTGCAAACCAATCATCATAATGGAGCCATGCGAGGACTAACCGAGCCTCTCCTCCACTGCTATGCTGTAAAAAGCTTAATTAATAGGATGGACCCCAGGTACAGTAGGGCTCACAGAATTAGATCTGTTTATTACGGCCACCCTCTACTGGTCTCTCACTGGGGTTTGATTGATGAAAGACAGGATTAGACACAACATCTGTACAGAACATGTGCACAGCAGGCATGTACAAATGCCCCAAGAGTGGTGTCGGATATCTGGCCAATATCAGGTAAAATAGGGCATCTGTGATTCTGACACCAAGAGCCAGTTGTAACATGTCAGAGTTCAAAGCAAGGTGATCTGATTTCGTACCATTTCCATTAAAGGACATTAAATCCAAGGACTCAGCTAATTGTCAATATTTTCCTGAAAAAGTATGAGCTCAGATCGGTACTGATACTGAGAGTTTTGTGATGAGAATCAGTATCAGCAATGAGTAAAAAGTGGTATTGGTGAATCCCTAGTGTAAAGTTTCAGCTCAATCCAGTGTCTTCACATTCAGTGTGCCTCACAAGGTAGACTGGTTTTGCTGAAGCTATCATGCTGAGAGGTTGTTATATTTGCTGATGTATTCAACTCCCTCCTGCCCCAACCTGGAAACCCAGGATTCACTGCCCTTTACAATCCATGTTTCCATGTCTAACTGTAGAGTGAGAAATTATTGCAATTATTGCAAATTATTGAGGCTGTCAACATCCTCTCTCTGCCTATAACAACCTTAACACACACAATATTTTGATCTTAATGGAATTGTGAGAATGCTGTGATTAATAGTTTTTTTTTAAAATCCAATCATGTCACTTGGATTAAGATCACATTCAAAGCATTACAATCACTGCAATTAGGACATGGTACTGTGATATCAGATGCATTACAGTGGAGGTGTTTGAACGTGAATATCAGTTGTTATTTTTTGCATCTATCTTCATTTACATCCTGCCTGCTGAGTCTTAGCAGTAGACCAATTATGAAAAAGCTATATGTGAACAACAAAAATACCAAGGGAAGAATATAACTGCAGTTCAACACAGGAGGGAATTCAATTAATAACCACAATATACAAGATTGCATGAAACTAGGAATATTAACAGAGCATTCTTCTGCTATTCATGAAAACAGCTTAGTTGTATTATTCTCATAAAGTAAGTGCAATAATCAGATGATTTTGTGCATGTAGACGTAATCAATGCTTCTAACTGCAAAACAATCACTCTCCCTTTCCCAAAAATGGTCACCTTTGGCGGATAAAGCATCGGCTACTTTTTTCACTTTTTCAAAAGCGAAATACATGATGGAGAAACACTGGCAATGCACTTGCTAATTCCCCTCACACTCTTTTGTCTTTTGCATCTTCCCCTCTCATTCAGTTGTTCCATCTTTCCCTCAGGCTCAAGTCACCACTCCATTAGTTCAGTCACACCAGAGAGGAAGAAGGTTAGATGGGTGGGCTATAGAAGATAAGATACAGTTGTGGCCAAAATTTTGCAGTCTTGAGTTTCCAATGATTTCTACATCTCTTATTTTTCTGTGATGGAATGATTGGAGCACATATTTCTCAAAAACATTCATGAATTTTGGTTCTTTCATTAATTTATTATAGGTCTTCTGGAAATATGACAGAATCTGCTGGGTCAAAAATATACATACAGCAAATTGAACGATCAGTTTTGGTGATGTAGAAAGTCAATCAAATTTGCTTTGTGGCATGGACTCTTAACTTCTTGTGAGTGATTACGATTGACTACAGCTGGTGACTTCTCTGAGCCAGTTTAAATGCTACAATGGGAAAGTCTAAGGAGTTCAGCACGGATCTGAAAAAGTGATCATTGACTTGAACAAGTCAGGAAAGTCACTTGGAGCCATTTCAAAGCAGCTACAGGTCCCAAAATCAACTGTGCAAACAATTGTTTGTAAGTATAAAGTGCATGGCACAGTTGTGTCACTGCCACGATCAGGAAGAAAACGCAAGCTATCACCTGCTGCTGAGAGACAATTGGTCAGGATGGTCAAGAGTCAACCAAGAACCACCAGAAAGCAGGTCTGTGATGAATTAGAAGCTGCTAGAAAACAGGTGTCAGTGTCCACAGTCAGGTGTGTTTTACATCGCCATGGGCTGAGAGGCTGCCATGCAAGAAGGAAGCCCTTGATCCAGAAGCGGAGACTTAAGTTTGCTGCTGATCACATGGACAAAGAAAAGGCCTTCTGGAGGAAAGTTCTGTGGTCAGATGAAACACAAATTGAGCTATTTGGCCACAATGACCAGAAATATGTTTGGAGGAGAGAAGGTGAGGCCTTTAACCCCAAGAACACCATACCTACTGTCAAGCATGGTGGTGGTAGTATTGTGGAACTGGTGTTTTACCGAAAGTAAATGGAATAATGAAGAAGGAGGATTACATCCAAATTCTTCAGGAAAACCTAAAATCATCAGCCAGAAGGTTGAGTCTTGGATGCAGTTGGGTGTTCCAACAGGACAATGACCCCAAACACACATCAAAAGTGGTAAAGGAACGGCTAAATCAGGCTAGAATTAAGGTTTTAGAATGCCCTCCCCAAAGTCCTGACTTAAACCCCATCGAGAACATATGGACTGTGCTGAAGAAACAAGTCTGTGTCAGAAAGCCAAAAAATGTAGTTGCACTGCACCAATTCTGTCAAGAGGAGTGGTCAAAGATTCAACCAGAAGCTTGTGGATGGCGCCTAATTGAGGTGAAAATGGCCGAGGGACATGTGACCAAATATTAGCGTTACTGTATGTATATTTTTGCCCCAGCAGATTGTTATATTTCCAGAAGACCTACAATAAATTTATGAAAGAACCAAAATTCATGAAAGTATGTGCTCTAATCATTTCCCTATCAAATACATTGTTTCCACACATTCAGCTGGAATACTCAACGATAACTTATGAGTTAATGTGACAAGATGTGATAAATTAGTCTAAAGACTGTAGACTCTAGATCCTTTGCAGTACAACATGAGAGGGACTCCCATGAGTGAAACATCCATTAATGAAAATTACAGATTCCTGAAGCACTTTGAGATGGATTGAACACTGCAGAGGGAGAGCATACAACAGCCTCACAATTACAGTGCCATGAGAAGAGACAAAATTAACCACTGAAGATTGAGGGGAGAGAGGAGGTGGAGACTGAATGCATGGAATAGATGTTCTCCATTAGTCAGATGGTAAGGCATGGAAAATATTGCTAATTTAGTTACTAGTGCTCGAGGGTAACTTCTATGAATTGCATTTAGAATATCGGTTAAAAATGGTTAGTATCACTACAGTTCGGTTTTCAGGTGACATAGGGTTGTGAGCCAGTAGTAGCATAAAGAAGGAGGCTTGTAAACAGATGATCACTGGTTCAAATCCAAGGCCGGCTGGAAATCAGTGTGGGGGAAAGAAAAAATCAGAAACACTCCCCCCTCCCTCAAGTACTACTATCAAAGTGCCTTTGAGCAAGGCATTTAGCGGCTCAGAGGCCAACAGAAGACGACTGTGGTTGTACTGCATATTCCCCAGGAATGAACGTGTTTAACTGTGTGGGCGTTGCTAAAAAAGAGCATAGCGTTTTTCTCATTTCAAAACCAAAATGAAAGAGAGATGGTAGCTGTGATAATGGTAATGCTGCATAATCATTTCCATGTAGAAATACACAATAATTTGGTGTGACATGAGAAAATTACTTCTAATACCTTTCATTGCATCATCTCAAATTACCAGAGTGTTGAAACTCAACCAATTCCAAAGAGTAGGTGTGTGTGTGAGTATGTCTGTGTGTATGAATGTGTGTTTGTATGGTTGTCTGTAGTCATTGTGAGCAGAAAAGAGGGTAGCAAGTACAGATTTAGAGGTGATAAGGGAGAGACAGAAGAGAAACTCTGCCTACCTCCCGGAGCTGAACCCTGACTTTATTGATGGCCTTCAACCAACGAACTCTGGAAGGGGAGAAGGGTAATGGCGGTCCATCGTCATGAAATCTGCAAATTGGGTTAAGAGGAGACGGATGAACAGAGACGAAAGACAGAAAGACAAAGAGATTCTCATACATTTCTGTTCCAGCACACATACACGACTTGGCTGACCTCTGGAATACAAAACTGTACCTTTGGAGTTTAGTGGACCTTCTCTCTGTTGGAGTGTCATTCTTCATGGAGCCATTTAATCCTCGTCCTACTTCAAGGGAGGGTCTATGTTTCTCCTCCTCCCCCACCATGGAGTGTCCATTGACGGGATGATGTCCATTTGTGCGTGGCTGTCCGTTGGTGGAGGGGTGAAACCCAGCACTATGGTAGGAGTGGAAGGACTCCTCCAATTCTGACCCTCCAGTGCTCTCCTGGCCAGTCTCACTAAGCTGGGAGCTGGTCTGGCTCAGGTTTCCTGATGACCCAAAACGACTACTTTCCACTGGACTAGATTGGTAAGAGGAGTGAGGGAAATACTTAATGTTAGAATACTTGGAATGTTATTGGCATCAGAACTGAATCAAATAGTACTTCCAAATACTTGTTGTGGTTTGTTTTAGCCCACAGTGCCAGATGAGTGGGGACTGCCACATGAACAACCCAGTGACATCCAAGAAATGTATAAAAATCACAATGAAGTTTTTGAAAGTTAATTCTATGTACTGTAAATTGTATATAGCTTTACTTTTCATATACATTATATACTGCATTGCGATAAACCACACCCATCTACTATTTGAGGTCAAAATCAATGCCAATAATTATTTGCAATGGTCTATTTGGGATATTAGTAACCTCACTAATTGACCTTACAGATCTCCTCACTTGGTATACACAGACAACACTGTGCAGTGAAAAGATACCCAACCTTACAGGGAGGCTGTTGCATGTTGGGAAAAATGTGACAAATTATTTCTTAGCATGTGTATTGTACACATTATAATATTAGCATTTTCAAGATTAGATGATGTCATTTCTTTATACAAAATGCATAGTTGGATGATAAGTAAATCTGCAAGGTTCGAGTTTTTGTACTTGGTTCAAATGATAAGGGGCTGTAAATTGGTTTGTGCTTATCAACACAGGAATTGTAAATGTAATGAATGACATTTGGAATACGACATGTAAACACCACAAATGAAACAGAAATCCATACTGAAACAAAATGTACATGTTATTCATAGGATCTTGGACAGTTCTGTCTGTATTTGAAACATACAGTATCCCTCCACAAGTTCAATAGGAGATCAAATTTGTGGACAGTGGCTATATTTGAATAATTTGCTGAGGATATTCAAGAAAGCTCATAAAAGGTCAAAGCATTTTTGTGTCTTTCACTCACTGTCAATAGAGTAGCTCCAGAAAGTGTCTCTTTATTTGTTTAACTTCACAAATTATTGACTCAGTGGTCCAAGATGATATAAATTACAATATGTAAATTTTGTTCTGGAAAACTGTTATGGAATGTCACATTATATAACTCCAACACATAAAACACCACATTTCTCTACACACATACACTCAAAAAAGAGATTAAATGTGACTAGCAGGATGGATTGCAGAGCTGGACAAGGGATGCTCTTCTCAAAAATCAATGCATCATAAATGGTGTTGGGGAATAGCCATTTATTATGCTTTTACTAGCCTTTTTGCATTCAATAGATCCGTCTTGGACTGGTTGTCCAGCTGCACTCCAGAGGTAGGACCTGTTGAGGGATATATTTCTACAAGGCTTTCTTTCTCCTTTTGGGACAGGGATGCTGAAGGATCTACTTCAGGAGTGGAGATGCAAATCTGGGGGTTTGCTACATCATCCGTGGAACCTACCGATTCCAGTTTTTGGACATCAGATGTTGCACCCTTTTCTACAGTTTGTGTTTGACCACTTGTTGGCTTGGCGGTTTTGGGCTGAGATGTTACGACTGCGGCAGCTTGTGGCTTGGACAGCTCTACCTGCCAAGGGAAACCTATCTTTGCCCCAAATAATGAAGATGTAGGTAGCTCTTGTTTTTCTGCAACAGGCTTTTCCTCTTGAAATAGGCCAGCAGATAGTGTTTTGAATCCTGACAACAGACCACTACCTCCTTCTGTTTGAGGCATTGAAGGAACACCTGAGGGTATTGTCGATGGGGATGAAAATAGGGATCCAAGAGATTTTCCTGCATCACTCGACGCTGATATGAAACCAAACAAGGACTTAACTTGAGGTGCCTCTGCTGTCTTGGGCAACTGATCAACTGGACGAGTGTCTGTATTTTGGGTATATGGTGGGACTGATTTATCAGCATCATTACTTTCAGGTTCCCCTTTAATGACCATGGGCTTCTCACGTATCACCTCCCCCTCAAGAGCTGCCTTTTCTTTGCCAGTGTTATCTACATGATGACTCACTTCTCTTGTAGTGCTTGTGGTAGCACTAGTGACACTAGAAGTTGCTGGAGAAGTCCCCTCAGCAACTGCCACTACACTACTTCCTGTTTGGTTGCTGGATGCCACTTGATCTTTATCAGGTAGACTTGAGTCAACAGTTTTATTTTCACTGTTTTCAGTACTTCCTGGAGCTACACTTTCATTCGTAATCTGTGGTTGTGGAATAGTTCCAGGTGTTGGCTTGAGCTCAGCTGGCTTTGATTCAGATGGCTTAGGTGCTTGTCCCATGCCCCCAAATAAAGTCCCACCTATGCCCCCCAATATTGATGCCCCAGTCTGTGGTCCTGCATTCTGGGGAGTGGCTCCTCCAAACATTCCACCCAATAAAGAACCACCAGTCTGAGCTGTTGCACTTGAGGCTGCAGATACTCCAAACATCCCACCCAGTAATGATCCACCAGTTTGGGGCACTGCAGACTTGGCAGTGGACCCTCCTCCAAACATACTGCCCAATATTGATCCTCCAGTGGGAAGGCCAGGGGTTTGAGGAGCAGCCTGGGGATCAGACCCTCCAAATAAACCTCCTAGTAATGATCCCCCTGTCTGAGGAGCTGGCATCTGGGTGTTGGACACTCCAAAAATACCCCCTAATATTGACTCTCCTGTCTGAGGGATAGCAGCTTGGGGTGTTGTTCCTCCAACACCAAAAAGTGAGTTTTTCTGCTGTTGTTGAGGGCCTTGAGCAGGAGCAGTTGCTGGTTTGAAAAGTGAGGACATGAAACCTGAGATTGCATCTGCTGATGAATCTACAAGAGATTTCTCTGGCTGTGGAGGGTCTTGTTGTCCCTGTACAATGGGAGTTGTTGACTGAATAGCTGGTGTCGCCTGTTCAGTTTTAGGTGGCATTTGATTTTGATGAGACTGGTCACTCACTTGTAGCTCTAGTTTGTCAGATTGCTCTGATGGTGCTTCTTTGTACTGACTATCATTAGCTAAAGCAGGTGACCTGTCAGTGGGTTGGCCTTGAACTTCTACAACTGCCTTATCAGTTTTGGAAGAGCTTGCCTCAAGATGTTGACCTGTACTGTCGGGTTGCTTAAGTGTTTCTGTCTGCTCTTTGCTTTTGGGAGAAGTATCAACTGAAGAAGTGTCAGGAAGAGCTGTAGTTGATGTTTTGCTGTCATTGGTGGAGTTTGGTGGAGCTGTTGCAGTGGGTGTTACAGGTGCAGCAGGCCCTCCAAACACTGAAAGCAAGCCTTTACCAGGCATCTCTTTAGGAGCTGATTCTCCAGGTAAAATACCACCCAGTAGAGATGCACCAGTCTGTGGAGTAGCTGGCTGAGAAGGTAACCCCCCAAACATACCTCCCAATATTGAGCCACCGGTCTGGGGTGCTGAAGTTTGGGAGGCAGTCCCTCCAAACATTCCACCCAACAAGGACCCACCAATCTGAGGTACAGTAGTTGAGGTTGAAGATCCTCCAAACACCCCACCCAAAATAGACCCTCCAGTCTGAGAACCAGCAGCCTGAGTAGCAGATCCTCCAAATAAACCTCCTAGTAATGATCCCCCTGTCTGGGGTGCTGCTGTCTGGGTAGTAGAGCCTCCAGTGGGAGGGGCTGCAGCTTGAGGAGCAACCTGAGAAGCAGATCCTCCAAATAAACTGCCTAGTAATGATCCTGCTGTTTGAGGAGCTGCTGTCTGGGCAGTAGAGCCTCCAAACATACCC
>OOFE01050843.1:52145-73629 GCA_900323365.1 Monocentris japonica | reverse complement strand
CATAGAGAACAAACCTGTGGCTGGTGGTTCCTTGGGGGCTGATGAACCAGATGCAGACCCTACAGGTGGAGCATCTGTCTGAGTAGCACTAGGTCCAGTAGTGGGTCCTGAAAACATTGAAAGCAAACCTTTTCCTGGACCATCTAAAATAGATCCGGCTTGTGAGGCTGGAGCCTGTGGAGGTGATCCACTGATCGTTGACAGCAGGCTTGAACCTGACGGATCTTTATGGGGGATAGATTCCTGGGGTGCACCTTCTGGGCCTGTTTCCTTTTTTGTGGCACATTCTGAATTTGGTTCTGTCTCAACTGAGTAAGTTGTTCTGGACACAGTATCATCAGTGGATGGGCTGGTATGTGGTTCACTAGACTGAGGACTAGCCTTCCTCAACATTGACAGTTCACTTGATTTTTCACTAGTGGTTGATTCCCCTGGGACACAGCTACTGGGTATAGATGATACTTGAGAGTGACCTTGTTGTAAACTAGGAGAACTGACCACTGAAATGAGACCTGTAGATCCTGGCTCTTTGGGAGGGGCCGCAGTACCAGGTGTTGAGTCAGGAGTTGTAGTTTGTTGTAGTGGAGGTGACATAGGACCACTAAAAATAGAAAGTATACTCTTAGCAGGATCTTTGGGTGCTACAGTCCCGGGGATAGTAGATGTATTTTCATTGTCACCTGCTGCTGAGGATTGTGGAGTGCTAGGGCCACCAAACATGGAGAACAAACCTTTTCCTGGACTTTCACTGGAGGTAGACAAGCCACCCAGTATTCCCCCAAGTACAGAACTGGCTGGCTGCCCTTGTGGTTGAGTCGGTGATTGAGCTATGCCTTGTTGTTGAGGTTGTGGTGGACTGGGAGCACTAAACATTGACAGCAATCCTTTCGCTGGGCTTTCAGTTGAACTAGAAGACCCAGGCAGAATTCCCCCCAGAATAGACCCTGTTTGGGCTTGAGATTGTTGGGAACTAGGACCACCAAACATAGAAAGAAATCCTGTACCTGGGGGCTCTTTTGGGGGAAGAGTTCCCTGTGGCAGCTCCTGAGCAGTAGGCTTAGTTTGAGGAGGAGGCTGGGGAGGACTTGGGCCTGCAAACAATGACAATAAGCTTTTACCTAGTGATTCTTGCGGAGGAGCTTGAGGAGCAGCACTTATAGGAGGTGCTTGAGGTGATGGCCCAGTTTGAGGTGAAGGCTGCTGAGGACTTGGGCCTCCAAACATTGATAATAAACTTTTACCAAGTGATTCTTGTTGAGGTGGTTGTGGAGCTGCATTTGACAGAGGTGCTTTGGGCAAGGGTCCAGTTTTAGGTGCAACTTGTGGAGGACTTTGCCCACTAAAGATTGATAATAAACTTTTACCAAGGGACTCTTCTTCTGGACCTATAGTTGGTGCAGGTGCTTGAGGTGAGGGCCCAGGTTGGGGAGCTGTAGTTGATCCCGACAGCATGTCTCCCAAAGAAAAGCCAAACAGTCCACCAGATGGTTTAGATCCTGCTTCCTGTATAGTCTGTCCATTTAGTGGCATAGTTTGTGATCTGCCTGGGGCAGGGCCTGTGGCAGAACTGGGAGGAAATGCTTGTGACACACTTTTGCTTGGTGGTTGGCTCTGACCAGGCCGAGAAGCACCACTTTGGTCCATTGTTTGTTGTCTCTGTATACCCTTAGGTCTAGATGCCGATGCCTGTGAACTCTCTGTAACACTGGGCTTTGACTGCTGTTGCTGTGGTGGAGAGGGCTCAGTATTAAATAGGCTGCCTATCGATCCAAAGAGATTTGATACCCCTGTAGCCTCTTTGTTTGGAGTTGCACTGCCTGGTAAGGAAGCAGTGCTACCAGTTTTATTCTGCTGATTTAAAGGTCTCTGAGGAGATTTCTGGGGCTCTGGCTTGGGCTCCTCCATTCCTACTGCAGACTTGAAAAAGCTCATAAACCCTGCCTGTGGTTGTTCAGCTGGTTTCTCTACTGGTTTTTCCACTGGCTTAACAGCTGCTGGCTGTGATTCTCGTAATCCCAAAGGCCCTGTGACAGTGGGCTGTGTTGGTGGGGTTGCCTGTTGTGACATGGTGGCCTGACGTGCAAGTCTAGGTTTTTGTGCAGTTATCTGTGATTGTACTGGGGACTGACTCTTTTGAGCAGTTGATGGTAGTGTGGGCAAAATTCTCGATTGAGTGGCTGGCCTCTGCATTTGTTGTGAGACGCTTTGTAGCTGAGTTACAGCAGCAGGGGAATCATCTTTGATGATCTTTGACTTAAAACTATGGAAGCCTGATGAGAGAATACCCTTAACCTGTTGGTCAGGAGCCTCAATCCCTGGTGATCTCCGTTGATCACGGGAATTTATGTCATTTTTGTTTGAGTCTGATTGAGATGTCTTGCTCACAAAAGACGATATAAGAGAAGAGATCTTGTTGACTTGACGATTAGGTTGCTCTTCTCCAGGAGCCACTCTCTTCCTCCATTCGTCCTCTGATATGTCATCGACATGCTTCACTGTAACTCCAGTTGATGAACGTCGCCGCTGGCAAGGTTGGTAACAATTGTAAAGTAACTGCTGACTGGAATTTACGGTAGGGGTAGAGTTTAGAGAAACAGCAACCTTTTGAGCAAGAAGTGTCTTAATTTCCTGGTTGTTCCAATAAGGGCCGATGTGGTCTTTATTGCGACAGGAAAGGTCAATAACCTCTGTGTATGGGTCTTGATAGACATAATTTGGCTGTCTTGGATCCATCCTGACTTTGTTTAATCTGTACAACTTGAAATCTACAGCTTGTTCTCCCTGTGACAGGAATGAATTTTCAAACATTTGGGAGAAACGCTCAAGATTCAAATTCATGATCTGGTTTCCTTTTCTGTAGGCAGCAGATAAGTCAAGGGGTGCATTGAGAAGTTGAGAATCACTATGATCTTGGCCAGGTAGCCACAGAAGCTCATCCTCATTGTATAATGGCACTTTAAAACCACAGACTGTAACCATCTCATTGTGCAGCCAAGCACTAGGGAAACTATCCTGCACATTTCCCAAAGGCTCTCCTTCAGGGGCACAAGCATATACATATTCACCTGCTGCATCTGTGAGCAAAGCGTAAATGTATTCATGATCTGTGTAAACAAAGTAACCACAACCACCATCTTCTGCTGGCCACCACATGCCTTGCTCCAATAGTGCAAGCCACTGCTGGTACCATTCGGTGTCTTCAAGATACATATCTTCCATCTCACTATTGGCACTTGGAGGGTAATTTGAATCTACTAGTCTATCCGAATTAAACTGGCTCTGATGGATCATGCCATCAGGGTATGAATCCTGAATATTATCAATTCCATGTTGCCAATTGGCTGAATAAGATAAGCTTGGTGCAGTTTCCTCATAATAGCCTTCATGGTATGAAACACCACTCAAGCTGTAACAGCTACCATCATTAAATGAGTGCCATTTCCCAAACTTGACATTACTCTGTTTGGTAGTTAAGTTCAATGCACCCTCCTCTTTGTGTGAATATTGTAAGTCATCATTGCTATTCCATAATTTCTTCTTGTGATATGGAGCTATGTTAAAATTCCTGTGTCCCTCAAATTGATATGGTTCAATTTGCTCTTGGTGACAAACAACACCTTCCCATGGTCTGGCATTATACTGCGGATTGATATTTGAGGAACTGCAGGGGAGAGAAGAGCCCTGTAATGATGCACCTTTGCATTGCTGTCTGCACCCTTCATCCTCTCCTTGGTGTTGATAATTCTGCAATTCACTCTGAAACTGCTGCCATAGAATAGATTCTTGGATCCATTGGTTTTCATCATGAGTAGGACTTATTCCGTAAGAGGACAACTGACCTTGGTAAAGATTTGGCCTGGTTACTTCATACAAAGAGGGATTGCTTCCACCAATATATGGCTGCATGGACATGATTGCAGAATTTGATTGGCCATGTAAAAGAGAATGAATATTACCTGTACTATAAGCCATTGGGTGGACTGCCTGAAGTGAACCATGATAGTATGATAACTGAGATAAATTACCTGTGCTAATTGAAGAATATATTTCTTGACTCTGAAGAGACCTTGCAAAAGTAGCTGATGTTCTCAAGTCTAAACTCTCAGCATCTATTGAGACAGGTGCACTACAGAAGGCATGTCTGATCTGTCCTGGAGTGTGAGAATGTGGAACAACTCTTTGCTTGCTTTCCCTTTCAAAATCTGAGGTAGCACTTTCTGTGGTGGTATTCAGCCCTGATTTTAATACGCCTGAACGCAAACTCATGGAATTAGGTGAAGGTGTCTTCTGCTCTGCAATCTGAGCTGCCATTTCCACTTGTTTATGAGTGGAGGGATCCTCTGTTGCATTTCTGGTGAATAGCCCAGATAAAAACCCTTGGTGGCTAGGCCGAGAAGAATTCTCTCTCTCCACATTCTGTTCTTGTGGGGATTGCTGTGTTACATTGGTGGATGACTGAGTTTGCAGTGGTGTCTGCCTTGTTACTGTATTAATGTTGGCTCTCTGATGATGTCCTGTTGATGTCTGACAGCTAGTCTCAACACTGTCAGATGATTTTGTTAACTTGCTAAACAGGCCTGAGAGTACTCCAGATTGATTTGCAGATTGATTTATCTCCTGCTGTGTCTGAGCAGGCTGACTATTTGGTGGTTTGATCTGTTGTTGCCTATCTTGGATAATTTCTGGCTGCTGCTGTTGGGGCATATTCTCTGAAGGGGATTTGAACAGTCCAGAAAGTAGACCACTTGGCTGGCTTGGTTGTTGTGTTGAACTATTTTGTTGTTGATTTTGGATTGGAACTGGGATATTTCTTGCCCTCGGTTGCTCCTGGCTGGATCTACTTGAAGTAATTCTATGTTGCTGAGCTGATGGGTACTGCTTGGTGTTTACATTGTCTGCTGAAGCAAACTTAAAAAGCCCAGATAGGAGACTACCTTGTTGAGATTTTGGTTGCTGGAGCGGAACTGTTTGTTGCCGAGTAAAATCTGGTCTACTAGTCTGTTGCTGATCAGTTTGTTGACTTGGTGATCTAGTCCTGAGATGGGATTCTTTGTTTGGACTTTGGGTATTCTGTTGATTGAAACTCAGATTATGTTGAACACTTCTTTGTTGCTGTTGGGGCTGAATTGTTTGGCTGCTTGAAACATTTTCAGAGGATGTAAATTTCAGTAAGCCAGACAACAGCCCTCCTTGTTGAGGTTGTATTTGCTGATGTGATTTTGAGGTCTGTTGCTGACCTGGATGATTACTATGGGGCTTCCTCTGCAGCTGAGCTTGAGGAGGCTGTACGTTTTGTGGTATATTTTCTGTTGATGAAAACTTCAATAGCCCTGAGAGGAGGCCCCCTGTCTGAGGAGCTGGGGCATTTTGTTGTGGGGGAGGATGATGAGGGAACTGTGTGGGATTACTGCCCCTGGGTGGTTGATTGCTAGCGGGAACCTGCTGTGGCAAATTGCCAGATAGGTCACTTGATGAGCCAAATTTAAGAAGCCCAGATAGCAGTCCTCCTTGCTGGGGCTGATTGGAGCCCATACGAGACATGTCCTCAGTTGAGCGCCCCTTAAAAAGACCTGTCAAAAAACTTTGTGATTCAGGCTGATGAGGGGCTTGCTGCCCATGAGGTGTAGCTGTTGGCTTCTGAACTGATGTATGTTGTGGATGTGAGCCAGATAGCACTTGGCTCTGCTGAGTTTGCTGTTGACCGCTGACAAAATTCTGGTTTGAAGTGGAGGGAGCTGTAGAATTAAATATGCTGGAGAACCACCCTGTCTCAGTGTTTCCTTGGCACTGTGTTGAAGGGCCAGCAGAAGGGTTCTGTGGCAAGGAGGTTGAGATGCCCGATGTTGAAGGTACAGCATGATATGATTGCACAGGGTTCTGTGTGTTTCTGGAAGGACTAGTATCTTCACTGGATGCAAATTTTAAGAAGCCTGACAGCATTCCTTCCTCTGCTCTGGGAGGTTGCTGAATAGAGACATTTTCAGAGGAGAGGAAAGGGAGTTTGAGTTTACTACTCAATGATGGCTCCTCCATTGGTTTCTCTAATCTCACATCTTCTGTTGACCTAAACACAGGATAAACTGCTACAAGTGGAGATCCCTGAGGCGGAACAGCGGCAACAGGTGTTATCAATGAGCTAAATGACTTCTTAAAAGGGCTAAAGAAGCTTGAGTTCTCTGGTTCTGCTTGGCCATTGGGCCTTCGTGGCCCTAGTGCAGGCACATTTCCTTGTGTATAAGCCATAGGATCCTGTCTCCCATGTACATTTTTTTGTTGATTTTGTCCTAAATGTTTCTCTTGTGATGAACTTTTTTCAGATTTTCTCCCTCTTCCAGCTACCAATGACTGATCACCTTGATGAACATATTTCTCTTCCCAATGTGCATCGTCTTGAGAGTAAGTTGTCACTGGCTGCTGTTTGCCCTCAGTGGACTTCACAATATCCTCCCCTGAAAAAAACTTTAAAGGATTTAATTTCACCAAAACTGAGTTTCCTGTAGCAGTTTGAGGTTTGGTTGTAAACTCTGGTACTTTTTCACTTGCACTTGTTTGAGTCTTAACACAAGTGTTTGCCTCACAATTATGACCTTGTGTCTTGGCATCCGGAGAAGTCTCTACTGGAGATACCACAGCTACAGGAGCTGAGCTAGTTGATTTAGGAATAAAGGAGAACAGTTTTGATATTCCAGATTGTGGAGGTTGTGGTGATGGTGCTGGTGGATTTGAGCTGGGCTGTTTGGGACCTGCGCTAACTCTGTCAGTGAAGGAACTAAATAAGGAGCTCATAGCATTTTTCACCCCTGAAATACCCTGTTCAGAAGGAGTCTGTGATTGGGTTTCTCCTCTGTTTTCCCTTGATGAACTGTTTTGGTCCTCTCCCAAAGAATCTGTTCTGTTGCTGCCCAGAGATGATAACCTGGATTTGCTTGATTTAGGAAGGGAACCATACTTGCTTATTTCCTCCTCTTTTTCAGCAAGGTATTCAGAAACTGTTTCAACCAGACACTGAAGCTCATCCATAGGGTCCACATATTCGTCAGTTGGCTCTTCCACAGGAGAAAGCATTGCCTCTGGAGCCCATCCTCCAATTTTACCTTTCCCACACTTCTTATCCCGAAAACCCTGAGGATTCTCCATGTGACCCCCATAGGACAAAGAATACCTGTCTTTGCCATGACCTCTCGCATTCTCTGAGTGAAAGTCTTCTGGTAAAAAGGCAATGTCTTCAATGTCCTCCTCCACTCCCTCTAAATCAAAATCAAACCTTGCCCTCAGTCTAGCAGCTTCTTCTTCTTTGTATGCCACATAATTCTCCAACGTGTTCTCCAGCTCATTTTTAGCCCACATCCTTGTCTTGTAGAGAAGTCCATTCTTGTATGGCCTGAGGCATGGGGTCATATGCTCCTCCTCTTCCTGAATCTCTGCTACCTGCCGCATAACCAGCTCCCCTCTCTTCTGGCGGAGGAGTGCAAGGTCAGGAGGGAAAGGCTCTTCTCTGATTTTGTCTGTCTCTGTACTGACCGACCCTCCTGGGTCCCTTATCTTTTTCTTTCGCCGTCGATCAATAGTATCATAGCCCTCGGGGTAGGTGGCCGGCAGGATGCCACTACGCTGAGTGTTCTGATTGACAGAGCTGCGTGAGGGCTCAGGGCAGGATCTCCCCATTTGAAGGATAACACTTTCTTCCTCATTGTCAAAGAAGTCACTCAGCTGAGGTTTTCCCTGCACTTTGTATTTGTTTTCCCAATCTTCTACCCCCATGCCAGAATCTACAGGGATGATCCTGACCCTGCCTTTCTGGTTTAAGGATCTAATTTAGGTTAAAGAATCAATTTAACAAGGCGATGGGAAAGGATGGGAGAGGAGACAGAAACAGAAAAGAAGAAAGAAGGAAACAAATAAGCAGCAAAAAAGACTGCAGATGAAGACATGTTTAGCAGTACAATAAACAAAGACATTATGACAAACACCGTTTCATGCAAACGTGAAAACTTAATATTAAAGTGCACTTCAGATCAATAATGACTGTAACAACTTTGTTTTGCACAAATTTACTACTATATTTTAAGGTGAATAAATCTGTTGCTATGCAATTAATTATAAGATCTGAAGTGTGTTATGGTTATAATTTCAGCTTCATTACACTGACATCAGAAAGTTATAATATTAATATACTAATCAAGTTAGAAATATATTATTACATTTTATTTGTGTGTAATAATGTGTGTGTGTCCGTACGAGTTTGAATGGGCGTGTGTGATTTTAGATCTTTGTAAATCCCCACAGCAATAGTCATGCTTATCACTATTTCCACACTCGGCTGGCAACAGCGTTGATGAGGGATACATGCTAAATCACTAACATAAGGCCTATATCCAACCCAGTTAACAGTTTTTATCATCAGAGAAAGCGTGTGCCTCTCACTGGCCCATTCCCTCAATTCCCGGCCCCAGGGACCCATGCGTGACAGGAGGGATTTCCTATGTCATGGGGCTATACCAAGTTCAGAGTCATTCAAACTACCAGGGAAGTTTCACAAAAACAATAGATCCTCAAAACAAAAAAGAAACAACAACTATCAGCTTTCACTGGCTATAATCCCGTTTCTCTTTTCTGATGTTATAGAATTATCCGGATCAACGTCCTATCAGTCCACACAGGCAGATTTGCAGAAGTCTCACAGAGACGCATGTTTTCCATGGCAATGCACAAGTGAAAAAAAGGAAATTCCATCTTGGCCAATCTCCAAACATTTGTCTTACTATCCAAATCTATTGTCTCTTAACACGCTACCCATTTTTTATTATTATTATTATTGTCTTTACTCCTAATATTTTTAGCATTTTAACGTAAATACATAATCATAGTAAAGATGACCACACACACAATCTTGCATTTTTACCATAAGACTAAACACCATCATCTCATCTACATTCAGAATTGAACCAGTTGAAACAAAAATATATTTCTCCTTCAAGTCAGTGGACAACCAAAGAAATATGAATGGAATAATAACAGGGAACTTATAGCTGCCTGCATTCAAGTATTGAGGTTGAGGATAACGGGCGTGGCAAAACTAATTCTGCCACTTTGCCACTGGAGAGCAGATCCCCCCTAGTCTGCAAAGCAGCTGAATGAACCATCGACTACAACACAAAGGAAAGCCATCTCACACATAGAAAGCTCCATCCAAGTCGGGTTGTTGTTGAGGCAGACTATCAGAAAAAAAACACATCACAGTTACAATGATACTCCAGCAATTTTTTCTGTCCTAAAACTGGAACTAATCTTGGGAAAGTGGATGTCCCTGACTGTACGTTACTGTATCCTACCTGAATTGTTTTTTAGTGAGTATGCCTGTCTTTGTGTGTGTGTTTATGTATACCTGCTTCCTCTCTGGTCCCTGTAATCCATGTCAAAGCTGTGGACAGAGTCTGCGCAGGAGTCTAGCTGGTGCTGCAGCCGGGGTCCCATAGGGTACTGGTGCATGGAGGAGTTGGGCTGCGCCGTGGTGTGGTAGCGCGGGGGCAGGCTGTTGCTGGTCTCACTGCGGTAGTCACTATCCCGGTCATCCACAGCACTGTCCTGGTCTTCCAGAGCTGCAAGAGGGCAATGGGACAAACTGAACATCCCAGAATCTCTCCTGAAATATGAATGAATATTTTACCTATGATAGCAAGTGTTTCAAAAACTCCTTCCTTGCAGGTGCAATCTGTAAACAAAGGTAAATCCAACCTGAAGGATGTACTCTATCTGCAAGGCATTATTAAAAGTGAATGATATATAAAGACTTGGCTCAGGGGTGGCCAGGTAAGAGGGAGGCAAGAAGGTCAAAGGTCATGCACTTATAAATACATGCAAGCTCACCTGCCAAAAGGGAGACAATGAGCTGCTCTTACTCTGTAATACTGTAGTTACTCTTGTCATAATATCATACATCATTTTAGAGCTGAATTCATGGATTGATACTTGAGGACTTGCATTATTCTATAAGTAAAACGGAGAGAAAGATCATGTAACAAAACGCCACTATTAGTCTTACACAGACATGTTGGGGTTGGGGAATAGCAAGTGAGGGATTTACAGTAACGCTATTCCATAAATACTGTAATATGTAACTGTGCAAAAATAATAGTCAGATTACTTTTGGAAAAATTTTGCAATCACATGTTGGCTTACCAAGAAGTGTGTTTGAAAGCCAAAGGGCATTTAGATTGTACAATAATAAAGTGACCTTCCCAGTCCTAGCAGTGACCCTGAGTAACTCCTCTCTAGTGCTAACCCTGAGCCCCGTGCCAGCTGGAGGGGACAGCTGAGCTGGTGTTTATCTTTTCAAAGCGATAAAGTGACAGGATGAAGGACAAACTGATTTTCTCGATATGTCCGAGAAATAAAACGGGAGGACAACGAACTGTCATGGTGTCACTCGAGTGGAGAAGGGTAGGACACTTGAGTAGAGTTTAGCAAAGACTGCCCCCTACTGGTACAGTAGAGCTGTAGCAGTTTGCAGCCTTTCCCTCAGGAAGTGATTGACCTCGTACTTAATATAATAAAGTCTTTTATTGCACTTGTCTACTCTAAACAGATTTAATCAATAGACAGGCAAGTTGTCCTAGTGGTTAGAGAGGCCGACCCATCACCAGAGGGTCGCAGGTTCGATTCCCGGCACCACCAGGAGGGTGTATTCCAGCTGTGAGCTGGTGATTGGAAAATGACTGGTGTCACAGCTACAGTGTCCTCTGGCCTGAGCTGCATGTGCATGTGCATCTAGTCAGGGGTGTGTGAAAAAATGAATTTCATTGTCTCAGTACTTGTGACAATAAAGTTGAATCTTAATCTAAGTGTAGAGCAGTGTCAATTTAAACAATAACAGATAGATATATGAAAACACATGTTATGACCTTAGAGTCATAACAAGTTATTAGTTTTTTTCCTGACTAAAAAGCTAGAGTTTAAATTTCCAGGTTTTCCAGGACGTGTGGGAAACCGAAGGTGGCTTTGATGTGCATGGCTTATGAAGATCTTGCGATATCAGCACAGAGACTAAAAACAGGGAAACAAAACGAGAGCGGGGGCAGGAATAGAAAGACCAACGGGGGTCGGGGGAGAGTGTGAGGGAAGGGAAGTGGGACAGTAAACGTTGTGAGGGAACATGGGGCATAAGGGCATGCAGAGAGCATTGAGGATCGGCCACAGGGAAGCTCGGGGAGACCAATACAATTTCATCAAAGTGTGCTCTACATACTCAGTGAGTCAGCCCATCCGAAATAGTTGCCTGGTGAAAGCATAGATGTTAGAAGTGAGAGGTACAGTCAGAGGAGGTGGGGGGGGGGTACACTTGTGCTAGGGTGAGGGTATGGAGGACAGAATCGGGCATAATTAGAAATAAAATAAAAACTACACAGAAAATCTACTAATAAATACAAAATAAATACATTTCTAAAATAACATGCAGATAAATCTGTCAATAAATAAATGAAAAAATGAAAGTTAACATAAATAAATAAATAAAACAATGCATGTTCCATAACAGGCTCATAAGATGTTCCAGTTGGCGATACTAGAAAACCAACTAGGAGCTCACTGACTAGTGAGGGTAAATTGTGCTCATGGGAATTGGATCTGAGGGACATTTAACCTTCTTTGTATGAGATGAGGTGCAGTTGTGTAGAAACCTCTTCCAAATTCCCAAGAGCTAAGGGGTCAACCTCTGTGCCGGTAACAGCGAGCAGCAGATTGAACTTATTGATCCGGTGACCTCTGCAGTGATCACCACATCTCTTAATTCTCTGGATGTCACAGCCGTTGGCCTGCCCAGTCTTCTTGGTAGTGGCCAAGTTGTGGCCTAATTGTGAAGTTATGTCGACGATGTGACAGGACTTCAAGCTGTTGCAGACAGAGTTGTTTGATTGAGCCTCTTTATCGTAGTAGGGACAAATACAGAAATATATAAATATATAGATCACGTTTCTTTTTATTGCATTGTCTTACTTATTCATTTGTTCATTTATGCTCACTGTTATTTATTTTTATTACTTTTTTTTGTTTTGCATTTATTTATTTTGTATTTATTAACAGATTAACTTATTTATTGACTTCTTTATTTCTAATCATGCTCGATTCTGTCCTCCATAGTATGGGGGAGCCCCGTCAACAATTCTCAGAGTGGACAGCAAACTGACACAAAAGTGAGGAAAGATTTTAACATGTCTGTATCTTTGTTGAGGGTTGTCAAAATATGTGCATGCAACATAGAGACTGCATGTAAAATGTATTAATTGTCAACTCTGATTGAGGAGATTCAACCATTACTTCGTTAGGAAGTACAAGAGGGACAAGGAGGTAAGAGAAAGTGATATCAAAAGCCCGAGAGCTACAGGGGTGGAGAAATGGCTCCATCTAGAGGCTGATGGTGGTATGGCGGGCCCACTCACAGCACTGAGAGGCAGCAAACGGCAGCGGGCGAGCCTGAACGTCATCCTGAAGAGAGTACTAGAGAGGAGAAAAAAACAAGTATGTTTTTCCTGTCTTTATAAGATCATCATCATAATTGTTGTCGTCATTACGCAGTATACAGCAAAAACAATAATAAAAAATCCCTTTCCCTGTCATCAGCATTAAGAATATAAAACTAGAAGAACATCAGAGTCAAGAAAGCAGATATACAGAAGTTGATCTTGGCACATTTCAGTGGTGGAAATACTCTAACTGTCTTTTAAACAGACACACAAGCACACATTTTCCTAAATACTGCACCTCTCCAACGAGAAGCAAAACTTTGATGGCTTGTTTCTTTTCAGCGGTAAAATGCAGGGCAGGGCATGTGGTTAACATCTACATTACACTGAACACGCTCGGTGTTTGGGAACAGTGAAATGGCATACTACACATGGACGTTGTTAGAGTGGCGTTATTCTCAGAGGGCTTTACCTCATCATGGATCCTCATGGTGTTGATCCGCTCCAGCTTGCCTGTCCAGTACTGAGCCTCATCATCTGGGATGTCTGGCAGCAACACACACACACACACACACACACGCAGTGTTGCAGTCCTGTTTAATAAAAGTTTTATGAGCCACTTGGGAACGAAACATTAGAAATAGTTTGTTAGCAGCGCCACAAACTGTTAAGGGATCGGCAATGTCAGAGCTCCACTTTAGTACCGTTTTTCATCTCAGCACCAAAGATAAGTCATTTTGATGTTCCCAACCAGAGTCGCTAATCCAGAAACACAAAATAAACATTTACCAGAAAAACTGATAAAAAAAAATAAAATAAAAATAACAAAACCAAGCCAGACAAGCATCAACATTTTAAAAGGAGGTTGCTACACCTCTAGATACACAGGCACCTAGGTACTTTTGGCTTACAACTAGTAAAAGAGATAAGTTAAGATGTGGTTCACTGCAAGCGTATCTCATACCTGCACCTAGACTACCGTTTTATCAGGTCAACTTCTAACAGCACTCCCATTTTCCAGAGGGATCTGTGCTGCTCTGCGGAGAGAGATGCACATTAAAGGCCAGACACACACAAAGGCCAGGCTGCCTTTGAAGCCGACGCAGCTTTAGTGAATGGACTGGTGGCCCGGAGCGTCGTGACGGACACAGGAGAGGCTCTCTCCCACTTTGACGGAGCGACACCCTGCTTCAACTTTGATGTCTTTGATCACGGGGTTTGTGCGGTGTATGCGGTGCTGGCAGCGTGAAGGCAGTGCCGTGGCGGTGGACGGTAGGTTGTTTATATGCTGCCTGTATGAGCAGAAATGACAGATCAATGGAAGCTGTGCTTACAGACCGCAGGCCACGGATTCAGGGTTCCTACGCCTCTTTGCTAATCAAACACCAAATGACTTCCCAGACTATTTCCAGGACATACAGCACAGTTTCCATGACCAGTATCCATCAGAGTCTCTGGTTGAACATGTGATGTGAATGTCCAGGTCTATCACTCAGGCCCGATACTATCAGGACATTTCCTCAAAGGGAAGTGGATCAACAAGCAGCCAAGCTGAGACATTCAACATTTCAACGTTTCCAAAAGGATAGGCTAACGCTAACTGTGCCCCAGGTGGGCTCGTTTCTCCAAAGTAGCCTCAGACATCATCTCTCAGTAGCAAACATCTGTGTCCTGTGTGACTCAATGGGTCAAGGCTGGACTTGCCCTGGGGCAACCAGGAGTATTAAAGCATGCACTCACTGTAATGAGAAATGGTTTAAATCAACACTTCCAAACACGTGGCTTATTCATTGATAAACCCTTTTCTTGCAAACAAACAGATCCTCAGTGATAATGACTATGGGCTGGCAGCAGTGAGGTCTCACCAAAAGGGAGCTCAAAGCGAGTGTCCAGCAGGACCCGGTGAGGCGTTGGGTTCTTGGTGCCATAGATCTCATCTGCCTTCATCAGGACCTCTGCATCCAGGAAGGTCCATTCCCCGGAGCCCTCCTGCAATCAGAGTGGATCAGGGTCGGTGCCATGTTGAAATGCATATATTTTCTATGTTAGTACATGAACAAGGCTGCTGGGGAGTTCTGGTCACCGCATCAGGGTTAGTTTTAGTTTGAAAATATCGCCAAATTAATCTTCTGGCGCAAACCCAATCAAAGTAGAACCAGGAAGGGTTTGTTTCTGTATCCAGGCTCTTTGCCTGTTTGAAGCTATCGGTACCAAGAGCACAGTAGAGAGCCTGGGTTAAACACGTCTCCAAGGCAACTAACGCTGAGAGCTTGACGGCAACCAAACTTCTGAAAATGTTCTACCAAAGTGAAATAGCTCTTAAGGAAGAAGCAGAAGAAGAAGAAAAAGAAGTAGAAGAAGAGTGAGATACTGTATTTATCCTTTCCTCTGACGTGCGTGTCCTGTGTGGCTCAATGGGTCAAGGGCAACCAGGACTATTGGCCCTTCGGATACAAGCATCTCAACATGGTTTATAGAAACAACTGAGGGTTCCCAACATGTGGTTTTTTCACTGGAAATGATTTTGTACATGACTAACATGCAGTCAGAAAAGCAGTGACGTGATCAGGAACACAAACAAGCCACAAAAAGCAGTCAAACAATAAAAATGGACGGCAGCTGAGCATCCAAAAATCAATCAAGCCTGATAAACCCTTCAGACAAACAGATCCTCAATGATGATGATGATGCCTGTTGTTTTTAGCGAGGTCACAACCTACTGTGATTCACCTTAAGTCCTTTGCTTCCAAAAAATATTTGTTTTGAAGGTAGAATCACATCTGTTTTTGACTGAGTGGAAAACACTTTCCAAAATGGGTATATAGCGTTGAGGAATGAAACCCTTTGGCTGGGTTGTGTGATGTGTATGTGTATTTAGGTACTCTCTGTCTCTCTGACCTCCTCTGACTGTCGGATACTCTTGAGGGGGATCCAGGCCATCCCCACCATGGTGTCCCAGATGAGGCCTTTGTTCCACACCTCTACAATGAGGCCAAGGTCCAGGCGGTTGATCTCACTGGGGAGAGGCAAAAAGAAGTTTCCAGACATCAATGCAATGTCAACCTTCAGTGATGAATCCTCCTTCCTGATAAACAGTGTGGAAAAATGTCAGTGGAAAAAGAGAGAAACAATAAATGTACAGTTTGGGGCTTTCAGAATAAAAGCGTTTCACATGTCATTCATTTCACACTGAATAAAGCAGAGATGTCAACATAGTTAGTGCTAGCTAACAAAGGCTACTTCTCTTTCTGAGCCTTTGCTGTCAAAATGCATTCCGCCCTTATTTTGTCATTCAGCATGCTATTCAAAACGCTCAAAACAGCTTGATGACAGCAATAACACTGCATCTCCATTTTGAAAGGAACCACGTGACAAGAGGATTCACATAATCTCATCTGTGGCAGTTTACAACTATCGACAGCACCGACAAAAGGAAGATGAGAGGACAGATAATCAAAGAGAAGTGCAGTGGGCCGAGTCTCCATGGTGTCAGGGAGTCCAGGTGCAGAGATAAAGGCTTTCTACACCATGCATTCACACAAACTAGCACAGACCAACTGACACCAATATGTTACTGTTGCACGGTGTTAGAACCAAACAGTCACTGTTTTCACATGTGAGACTTCTGTTGTTTCTATTGTCATTGACATTCTGTTATCCAATCATATTTTTTTGTTGTTTTGTTGTTAGTTTTGTGTTTTTCTGAGCTGCTTGCTGTTTCAGCATCACCTACACAGGCTATTGATTTCTATGTTTTTGATCACCGTGTTTTAGTTTTTAATCTTTCTGTTTCAATGTTTTATGTTACTAACTAAGAGTGGATGATTCCTCAACATGTGATTTTTCCTCAACAGTCCGAATGGTAGTTTGGCCACCAAAGGAAGCACAAGATCATTTCCCACATGCATCAGAGTGTAAATCCACTTGACATAAGCAAGTTTGTTTTTGAGCCTTAAGGAAAACAAAGGAAGATAAAATGATCTTAATTGTCTAAGAAAACTCTATGACAAGTTCAGCTGGCTGAAGGTTTCAATTCATCTGATGTCTAACAACTATTCAATGTTACTAGAGTAGTAAATGTTCCACATTTGTCCATCTAGATTACATCCAGACAACACAACTTCTTTTCAGGCTAACTAAAGATCCAGCAGAGCTCCGCTGACTGTTTGGAAAGCTCATATCTAAGACTCCAGACACCCCAAAGCTGAATTAAGGTTTCCCAGCATGTGATGAACATCATTTGCTGTCGCAGGTCGTGCTCAACCTTTGGCAACGTTGCTGAATGGAGTATGAAGCTGGGACCAAATTAATGGACAGCAGAGGGATGGAGGTCTGGAAAAACAAACAGTCACAATGAGGGAGTTCACAAAAGACAAACAACGACACACAGGCAACAATGTGCTGACTCGTCACCCGTCACCATGGATACCTTTCACCAGGAAGCTAAATGAGGATATTAATGAATTGCAAGAAGGAAATGAACAGCTGTGCAACAAGTTTCTTTCCTAGAAAGAGTTCACATGGTCTCTGTTATGGAAAATAATGATGTTACTATGCTTACAATGGTTTGAGGTAATAAAAGCAATAAAATGTAAAAGGTATCGTCACAGCAGTGGAAAAGAGTGTGTCCTAATGTAACCCTAACATGTTAGCAAAAGATGGATTTTAGTTCCTCCTGTTGAAGGTCAACCGGAGGTTGGAACGAGATGCTCCAAAGACAACGACTCCCTTTTCTTTGAAGGAGCGTACATGGAAACCCCCGGCCCTGTGAGGCGCAGCGGGCAACGAGAAGACCATCCACCCTACTGTAGCTACTGTGATGTATGAATTGTGTTGTGTAGCTTGTTCTGCTTACACCCCGGTGTGTGTAGTTTCAGCTCTGCTTGCAAGCATTAAAGACTACAAGGTATTGTGTTATAGCTAGACAAAGTGCAATTGACTTAAATTGCCACGACACCTCAGCTGGGAAAACAGACAGAGGTGCAGGTATTAGGGGCGGGGCTAAAAATGGAGTTCACCTGTTCCTATCTCTTAGTTCCAGGTTTTTTAAAGAGGCATTAATCAGCCACTGCGGACCCCTGAGGAGGTCACTACATAGGGAGGGACGAGATATTTTTCCAAGCTGGTATAAAAAAAAAAAAAACACAGTGATTATTAAAGCTCTTTGTTATTTGCAATTTTAACATTTGTGTTTTCAATGATATTTTCATGAAAATACACTTAGACAGGGTACAGGGCAAAGGGGTGATACGTACTGACTCATTGTTAACTTAGTCATCCTATTGAGAGAGTCACCTGTTTTCAATTAGTGGCTAGGTCTACTTTGTGCTTTGTCAGATGACCATCTCTTCTGCTTTGTTGTGGCTCAGTGATGCTGCATGTGTAGGTGAACTAATCCCATTGTGTCTTATTGTATTAGAATCTCTTCACATCTCCCTTCCTGTTTGAGCTGCAAGCAACCAGAGAGGCAACAGCATCCTGGAAATCCAGGACAATTGCAACCACATTCATTCATACAAAACCATAAAGCTGAATGCCAATTAATAATAATTAATCAATAAAAATGATTTCAGCTGCCTCACACAACAACACCTCACCTGTCTGGGGGATCACGTGGTGGCTCACTACAAAAATGTCCAAAAGTAGATTAGAAGCTGAAGTTCACAGTAACCCTGACCTGTAACTTCACAATGATTCAGATGGTCCAAAGGCCTTGAAATACGCTGCAGTAGGTGTGATGCCTCTCAACATGTAGCAGAAAAGGGGAAGGAACCTACAAGAGTTTAAACCATTTTTAAGCCAGTAGACTGACGAACGTTAGTATTGTATCGTCCAGATGCTCCAGTTCCTGACCAGACACTACATTTAGTGTGAAACCTTTTTGTGATGTGATCTAAAGAATCAATCATATCAAACTAAACCTACATGGTTTGGATACTGTGCTCACAGACAAGCTAGCTAGCTAATGCCCCTCCACTTCACATGGGCTGCCTGCTCAAACATAGAAGGTACAGAGCTCAGTGTTCGTATACACTACCAGCCACACGTTTGGACACACCTGACTGTTTCTCATGGACATTTTGATCTACAGGCTTATGATTAAATGCTTGAAATGAGTTTCTTATAGAAACAGTGAAGTTGATGCCTATGTATCAATTTCTTTTCAAAACTAAAATTTTAATTAAATAAAAGTTTTTTTGAAATGCACCCCAACAAGTAGTTTTCAAGTTGAGGTGGAGAAAGTTGAACCACAATGATGAAATCATCATTTTATGTGGCCTTTAAAAGTTAATTTGAGGGATTTCTTTGCTTGTTAATGCCAAAGGGAGGCTACTTTGAAGAATCTAAACTATAAGATATTTTTGATTTAGTTTTCATTTTTTGGTCACTGCATAATTCCTTTTGTGTTACTTCATAGTTTTGATGACTTTACTATTCTTCTAAAATAAAGAAAAACCCTTCTAGGAGTAAGTGTGTCCAGAGTGAACTGAGCTTTTGTACAGTCTGTGAGGTTCTTGTAGCGTGTGAGTACTGTACAGGTGTACAGATTAAAGTGAGTCCTTTGACCTGCTGAAGACGTCTTGACTTCACCCCGAGCGTCGGTGTACGATGACTTACAACATGAAATCCTGTTCCCAGCACGGCTGGTCGCCGCGCACGGTGATCGTCGTGCTTTTGACATTCTGCACCTTCAGCGTCACGTAGGTGTTGAACTTGTCTGAAACAGGAGAGGAGGGAGAGCATGCTGTAAAACATAAACTCATAGTGAGGTGTTAATAATAATACACTGACTAACATACATAACATGGAAAACTCTGAATTGAGATGAAAAATGTCTCTTAAAATAGTAACGCTAACTAGGCCGTTTCTACTTTGGCTTTGTGTGGGGAAAAAAAAAAAAAATCACATCAGGAGCTCTAGTGAGAGTGAAAGCAGATAAGTCTCCCCTCCCCCCACCATGCCAAGCCAGGCCAGGCCAGCAAAATGACCCTGTTAATCTCTGATGAGCGCCGGCCCCATGCAGCAGATATAGCTGTAGGATCCGCTGCCTGATCCGTCTCTCCTCGCTAGCTGCAGCCGTTGTAAAATACAGTGTTTCTCAGATCTAGTCGGGGACCTCGTCTTAGTCCTTGCCCTCCACCCTGACTAGCATGTCAGCTAACAATGTAGGGAGATGCAGGATGCTGCTGACCTGCTGCTGCAGAAAAGGTCTCTTGTCAACCCTCATACCATCAAGACTGAAACCAAAGTTAGATGAGGTCAAAGGTGAGGAGATTCTGCTCTCCGAGGACATTTAGTTCATGTTTATGGTGAAACTCTTAAACAACATCTTCAAGAGCAGCCTAAATATGACAGGTCACCATTTTCTGTTATATCAGTGACGTGAGCGGCTGCTGGATGTCACTACGTGGGCTTGGCCCGTCTGCAAGGCTTTTTGGTCTGCGTAGACATCGTTCACAGCCAGTGCTCTCCGGCTGCCTCCTCTCATATTGGAGCCAACAGTGCAACAAAGCAGCACCACAGCAGCCCGCTGCACCAGCTGCCAGCCTCGATGGAGGGTGGGGGGTGGAGGGGATTAGACGGTGACATAACCACCACTTTTCATTTCCTGCACTGGGGCCAGGGTGCGTCGACATGTGCCTGCTGATGTGCTCGGTTTCGCTCTGGCGGTCACCAGCCCCTCTGCCTCAGTACCGTTACACCGACCCCCTGCTGGCAGGACAGCAGCTGGAGGAGGGGCATGGAGCTGGGCTATATGAACAACATATCACTACATATTTTATTGGTTTTGATAGTTCACGGTCTGGAACGTTATTATAGTAGATTGATATTGCTCTTACATCTGATCCAGTCGGAGTCAGAATCTAATTTATTGGCCACGTACATACTCACACATACTCGGTGACGTTGGTGCATTAAAAAACTAAAGTCAGACAGACACAGCAATCAAATAAAGTCACTCAAACAATCAAGTGTGTGTGTCTGGGGCGGGGGGCATTGTAGAAGTAAGGGTCTACCTTTGTGTTGATCTGGTGAACCTTACAATAAGATACACACCAACTCCCATGTGATGGTGTGCAAATCTGCCACACCGCCGCTGCCATACTTTCACTTTACCCAATAAAGAAAACACACGCCTGTTCCCAAACGCATGCGCATGCACGTGTAGGCCCACAAACACACCTGCACACGCACAATGCACGCACGTATGCACACACATACATACACACACTGTATCCTGCTTTTGGTCAGTGGGAAATAACTGATAGGCATCAGCTGTTTCTTTGTAGACGAGTCACCTGACCACGCTGAACAAAGTTTTTCCTGGTTTCCATAGCGACAAACTGAAACATGCACGTTTCTGTGCACACAGAAACAGAAGGCTTAACACACTGAGACCGCAAATAGCTGACAAGCGGTGGGATTCTTACAACACTCCAGTGAGACTCCACATAAATGCAGCTGGACTGAAAGCACTCTGTGGCTTCCCAGATGTGGCGCTGGCCAGACGGCAGCATCACGTCTCTGGATGGACAAGACACACTCATTAGAGTCTCAAGAGGACGGCAGCAACAAAACACAGCCATTATTACAAAGGAGCCTGGGGGATGCTCAGGCCTTTCCCTAATTCGATAGCACATGCCTTGCGCCACTTGGAGCGGCTCCCATGAAAAAGAGTGGCGAGCTAAAGGGGAGAGGCTGGACGGATTAGATCAGAGCCACTTAGAGGCTGTGGTCTCTTTGCAGGAGGTGCTGCCCCATCCACCATGAAAAGACCGATACGATCTACGCCATCAGGAAGGAAGCAGCCACAGCTGCCAGGAACAACAAAAGCCATGGACACACACACACACTCGCATCACTATACTTATCAGATACAACCACTGAACCACCATGTCAGCTTTTCACAGTGAAAGTCCTTCCTTTGAATGGACAATTGTTCCTCACATGCTAAGATGCATGAGAACACACACACACACACACACACACACAGCATACATACAAAACACACACACAAAGCACAC